>JAMKCH010085485.1:0-94794 GCA_023653785.1 Ophioderma brevispina
CAGCACGGACGAATGGTTTGAATGGGCTTCACCCCTGTCATGAACATCAGGCTTGGGTGAAGAGGAGGATTAGGCCACGTAAATCTTGTAGTTTGTTATGAGTGACCAAAAACTCTAAACTACTAAATAATTGGACCAAGATGTCAAATATTATTTCTGGAACAAGATGAATAAATGTAACGTGTTAGATTTTATAGGATTCCTTAGTGACCGTAAAAGGACTTTGGGTGAGTAATAATTAATTCGTTATTCATAGTTGATTTTGTAACATGACTTGCAAAATTGGGTTATTGATTGTGTTATGGATGGCAATTGAACTTATGCAGATATTGAACAATCCCTTGAACTCATATTGTTCATAAATTGTGATCAGTGCCTGTATGATCAGCAATACTTTGTATTTTTCAACTATTAATCAGTCAGTTCACTTTATTAGCAGAGTTGGCCCTATCAAATCCCAAAATGGACACAGGAATGTTTAAACCAACCAAATTAAAAACCAAAAAACAATCAGACACTTCCTTATTGGATCACGGTTCCCTCCCAAGAAATCTATGATTTATAGGCAGAATAAACACCAAAAAACGAAAGTAAACAAAAAAGAAATGAGAAACTTCTGATAATAAGGCCTACATCGGACTAATGAAGCAATCAAGAAATTGGAATAAAGACCGCCAGTGGAAGGCCATACAGATCCACGGACCAGAAATGCAAAAATTCAAGCAAAAATTTCTCTTTTAGAGAGCAGTTGTGGTAGAACCAACGAGGAACGTTTGGTAAATAAAAACCCAGTGGCAGAAATCTCGAAGTCTTTCTGTAATAGAAAAACGCTGCAAAAATCTATTTCTTTTCTTTTTAAGATGTGAAGAAGCTGTGCTATGAAGCAAGTGTATTCATGTTTGCATTATGCATCAGTGTTCTAAGGCAGAAAGCGGACCAAGTTGATTTTGCCCTCTCATAATTGATGAACCATATGTTTGTTTTTCGTATCGGATTGGAATGAAATAAATGCAAATTAAAGCTGACGCATTAACCCCCGCAAGCCCGCGCGCAAGTGGCCTGTAAGCTGCTACAACGACACGGGGGGATACGTTCTGATCTTCAGTCAACGGTAAGGGTATTTAGCCGAGCGACATGTTTTCTAGTTTGTAGACTTAGGGACCCATCTTTTTCACATCATGAGGGGACAATTGAATATTAATATTTAAAGAACAAATAAAGATGTGAATCTACAAAGGAATTTATTATGGGAATAACAGCCAATTTTGGAAAAAAAATAAAGATTGATGAACCGTCGTCCGGCATTGATGGTTATTATTTGCTTCGGGACCCATTACAGGTAAAAAAAGCTGAAGACGTATCCCTACATTGAAATAAAAAAAACAACCGATTATCGTCACGTACGTAGGTTTTGGAAATCTGGAGGGAAAAGGTAAATTTTGTTACTGTTTAGGACATTAATATTACGGTTTTTGTCTTTTGGAAAAAAATATAGCACTTGCCGAGGGTCATAGGTACAGACCTTGATTTACCATAGTCGGTTTTATAATCGGTGGCCCCCGAAGAGCACACTGATTTCTGATACCTGACACGTGACCAGTACCTGACACGTGACACAAACTATTCATCTCGTTTACCGTTTTATAACTACAATACGGCAAAGGCCCGCAAGCATTCTGATCATGTTGTCACGCGTGAATCGATCAAGATGTGAGAAATATACAGGGGTTTTGTACAGGGAGGTAGGACACGATCTGATCGATTTGGGCATGGGGGGATTTCCAAACGGTAATTGTGAAATGCTACTGCATTTACTATGGCGTCCACCTTCGGTCCCAGTATATAAAAAATCATCTTTAAACCTTTGTCAAAAGAATTCTTAGTAAGATCATGATAAATTAAGAAAAAAATATGAAGTTCCATCAATCATGCTTCTGTTAAATTACCTGTGCATAACCAAAACTCCAGAAAAAAAACTCCCCTGCAATGCAAAATAATCTCTATCAAAAACATAATACCCTTGAACATACGCGCCATGGTTACAGAGCTATGCGCTCTGAGCCATGCGCACCGAATACACTCTAATATCAAAACAGCCCGTCTTATAATTATTATAACCCCAAAACCATTGCACTCCTGTGGTGTTACTTGGCTTCAAAAGTGATACCAAACAAAGACACAAAATGCGTACTTTTCTTTTTATCAAAAATGCCGTCGTTCCGCGGTTAAATTTTTTTGGAACACCTGTTATCTCTCGTTGCTTGGCTACGCGTCTTTCTTTTGTTGTTATCTATTGTTTTCCCGTGCGCTATCTACTACGACTCAGGTTGCGAGAGGTAGCGGGGGTTGGGTGATATTTTTAATACACTCTAAGTACGTTTTCTGAAGAGCGATCTTTGGTGCTGGGATGGGCAGGGATGCTGATCCAAAAGTAAAGAGGTACTGTCTTCAGGTATATATTTGCCCGTTGTCCAACGATATCACTTTTGTCCAACATTCGGTCATTTATAATTGAAAGGTATACTGTCCATGTAAGTAATTTTTTGTTTTTTTTTTGTGTATAAACTGCCTGTGCAAAACCGATTTACACCGGACCAATCTGCATAATTTTTGACATTAATGAAGCAGCTATTGAATGTCAATTAAAAAGTGCCGGGAATCGAATCATTGCGTATTAGTTGAAAGGAAAAAGGCTTTGAAAATCGTTTGACCTATGAAAACGGCAAGTGAATGGCAAGCAGCCAACGCTAAATCTTTTGAAATCAATGGAGTGTGGCGAGTTACCATCATACAGAGGCCACATTATTTTTTATTACTTCATGAAGATAAGAGCTTAAGCAGGGAGGTGAGTAGAGTAATGGGAAGGAAAGACTATACATATGTACCCCACTCATATATATTTACATGATAACACATTTATTTTCATTTTGGCCTTGTTAATCAAAAAACGGAATAAACAGCTAAAAAATAATTAAACTTTATGTTGTAGGTAAATATATTTGAGAGGTCGGGGTGGTAACATCGGAAGTTTGCCAGTGGAATTGTAATCAGGGACAGTCTAATGTAACATGGATGGTAATGTCAGCGTAAAATGGATAGGGTTAACGTAAGTATTTTTTTTGGTAGCCTTTTTTCAGTACAATAATTCCGGCCCATAATTCTATTGATATTTCCTTGGTAAGTAAAGTGGCCTCCTCTCCATGCTAATGGAGCGACTGATCTATAAAACAATGTGTTTAAAACAGTTTGTTTTTAAAAAAAAAAAAAAACTACAACTTTAGAGCTTGTTATTTTTAATAACATCACATCGGAAGTTGGGATCACAACCTTGAACACGCGGGGTCGGTTAAACGTTCTAGAAATACATTGTTCTGACAATTAGATACAGCGGCGCGATCTGTATAATACTGATGGCAACTTAAGATACAAATTCTATGGTGTCAAACTATGCAACCTATGTATGTAGAAACATTGAGCGATAGACGTATGCTACCTGTAAAAACCTTTAGAATAGGAAATTGATTGCTCTTTACATCAAAATTTTATCATAAATAAAAGACACATGAACACATTTATTATTTTTACAGCAGCAAAAAATATATGATATAATTCAGATATTTGATTTTCATTACTGTCATTTTAAATGTGTATGCAAAATGCAATTCCTTTAGGGTAATTGCAAAACGACAAAAAATGAAAACAAACAACAACAAACCTAATCATGAACATTTTAGATCTGGACCGACAATGGTTGAATATAGAGGGTACCTCACACCCCCCCCCCCACCCCAAAAAAACAGTACTAAGTCGGCTTCAACCTCTTGAGATAAAGCTTGCAGAAGCTCCCGATCCGACGCCGTCATTTCCATTGAAATCAATGATGTGCGTCCAAAAAATGTCGACATCAAACAATACACATAAGTAGTACTAATAATTTATTATACTCTAACATGACGGTCATCAGTTCAAGATTTGTTATTTGTTTTCTTCTATCTTCGAACCCTATGCAATGCACTCAATCAAATGGTCTCCTAAAAATACGTGCTAATGAAGTGGTAAAACACTGATAACTCCTTGTAATTCTGCACGAAATAATCAAGATGTTCAGGGATGAATAGGGTTTACTAGTCTTTAATCCGATAGGCTTGGTTGATTTATTTCATTAAAATTTTACCCAAGCGATAAAAAAAAAATACTCCCCACAGACATGATATATTTGCTCGTATTTAGCAAAGGGCACTAACTCATTAATTACCATTAGCAAGTTTATAGCTTTTTTAACACTAGTACTGAAGGTTTAATGGCAATAGCATAATCAACCATTGGAGTTTGTGGTAACGCTCGTTCAATAGACGGTCGCAAGGACACAAAGTGTTTTAATATGTTAAATTTAAATTGCACATAATTATTCGTGATCAATCCAATGTTAGAATGGTTTTAACCAGAAAGAAATATGGTTAAAATGTTATTTATATATCTTACCCTAAGTGTACGCTAAAATAATTGGTGCTATGATGTCGTTCGGGACCGCTCGACCTAAGTTAACCAGTTCAAGCGCTCAAGCCTGTTATTTTCACGAACGCCATCTAGCTCATTGATTATCTATATCATAAACGCTTTGAGCTTGGACTGTGGCTTAAGATTCAAACAATCTTTTCAAGGGGGCCGCCACCATTATCACACACCAAAGAAATCACAGAACGCTTTATCTTATCTGGACCATTTCCAAATAAAAGTATTATGCATTAATTTCTTGAGTTACTTGGCAATGAAATTCTAGAGATGGTATAAAAAACTTATTTTTTTTTTTTGTTTTTTTTTTTTTTTCAATTTTTCGCTATGTAAAGTAAATACCAAGAATTTTAACTATCGTTACTTTTAACTGTAGAGGCTATCACTCGTGCTTATACTCTTTCCAATCACATTTGATTCAGATTTATCATAGTTAACTTCTACCGAACAAACCCTGAAGATAGCCAGAACATTTGGATTTCCAGCTGACAACAATATCCTTAACGGAAAACATGTAATATTCATCTGCATAACAAGAGTGTCAGCTGGAGGACCTCACGATTGAAGACCACAATGGTCTTATTAGTACGAATGTGGATTAGGAGTAGTTCCAATGCCAAACAACTAAATAACACTACATGGATCCCTTGACGGAGACTCTATCAAATTATAAAGGTACACGGTGGACAATCAAATTATTCATAACAAACTAGATCTTCTTGAACAAATTTTATCCACCTCTTAAATGATCCCAAATTTACATATACTAAGACTTTACAACAAAATATTATGACAACAGAATAGTATGGCCTTTTCAAAATCAAACAGTCAACCAAATCCATGGCATTATACGTGTTTAGGTAAAGCACAAACTATCATGGATGTCCGTAGGATTCTCCAATACATCTACCCTTAACAAAAGCGCCTGCTTTTCACCAATTAATTAGGTAAATTCTTGTGCAATCTAGCTGCAATAGCCTTTGAAGCAATCTTAACATCCACATTTAATAGAGTAATAGGTCGGTAGCTCTTCTCATGTTCCTCTTGTCTTTACCCCATTTCAAGATCAATGTATGATCCCTTCTTTTGACTATTACTTATTCCCCTTCCCTAGCTCATGTAAGAATTAACCACATAATTACCAATTTTGGATGGCAATATCTTTTATAGAATAAGCAGTTAAACCATCATACCAGGTGCCTTATATTGCCAAATGTATTAAGACCTTAAAAACTCATCCATACTGAGAAGGCCCTCCCTCACACTTATCACTATCATCTGGTATAAGAGTTGGGATACTTAAATTATCAAAAACAACTACGTGACTTAGGGTCAGTCGTTCGAAAGCCAGTTTTCTACCCGTCCAGTGACCTTAGGGCTAGAAGAAAAGAAAGCCCATGATCTATTTGCTACGTGACTTAGGGTTAGGGCGGAAAAGTCCAGTGACTACTCGCCCCAGTGACTGAGGGTTAGAAGAAAGCCCAGTGATATACTGCGTTCCAGTGGCTTAGGCGTTGGAGAAAGCACCGTGATTACTCGCCCCAGTGACTTAGGGTTAGGAGTAAAGCCCCCGTGATCTACTCGTTCAGTGACTTGGGCTAGGGTTATGGTTAGTGTTAGGGTAATCCGAACCCTAACCCTACTCTACCTAACATACCCTAAAACCTACCTCTGAACCTAACCCTACCTAACCATACACCTAACCTTAACTAGAACCCTACCCTAAATCTCGCCTTTGTATGTGAAAAACAACATCCTTGCTTTGATCCTCCGCTTTGATGTAAAAAAAATCCGCCCTATGTAGATTATCCTCGCTTTGTAGTAAAAAGTTATATAAACCTCGGTTTGTATACACGTTATAGAATCCTCGCTTGTATGTCAAAAACACACATCCTCGCTTTGAACCTAGCTTTGTAGGTTGAACCTCGCTTTGTATGTAAAAAAGTACGTATTAAAACCTCCGGTTTAGTTATAGCGAACGAAACACACATACCCAACTAATTAGGTTACACATAATTAACTCACTTATACACAGTCGTCTATGGAAAAATTGATAGAATGCCCACTATAAAATTAATCTTATTATAGTCCCTGCTTGTCAAAAGTCATGTTTAACTCACGTTGTCTCATTTGGTATAGGGGGTTGGGCAGGGAACGGCAGATTTATAATTTAGCTTAGATCACTGTTTGGCGCCGCAGGCCTATATATTTATGACTTTTTTTTTGTTTTTATAACAGGTGCGCCGCAGCCCGATAAAGTCGCGTAGATACGTTTTGCCCGCAGGCCTATAAATTTTGTTGATCTAATCATTTTCTTAGATAAGAGGCTGTGCCCGCAGGCCTAAAATTTAATAATCTAATCGTTTTCTTAGATAAATTTGCTGTTTTGCGCTGCAGGCCTATAAATTGGTTTGGTTGCATTCTAAACCTGTCCTATTTGTAGCTCTGGGAGTTCTTTGGTTCCCTTCTCGTATTGGCTCTTGGCTTTCTGCTTCCTGTTTTTCTTATGTCGTTGACAACTCCATCGACTACACATGTTTTCAATAACCCTTCAGCTATTGGTAACAGAGAATCGTGCGTCTTGACATCAGCTTTTGAACTGGCTGTTCCCTTTTCTTGAGGTGTATTCCTCCAGTCCAAGATAGCTGATTGAGGTCTTGCTGTGCTGATTTGGTTTTCTTGAGGATCTTCTGCGCTCCTTCACTGTTGCGACAGCTTTCCCCATTCCCCTTGGGGATGGGGTCGTGGGTGAACTTGTGACCTGATGGAATTCCCATTGCTGGGCAAAGGGTCTTGATATCATGGCCTATGAACTGGGGCCCGTTGTCTGTAATTAGATCTCCGTCATAACCATGCCCTGCTAAATGTTGTTTAGAGTCTTGTCTATACCACAGTCCTCTGAGGTGCGTATCTGTGAGGTATTCTATTCCCAATAGTCACTATAAGTGGTCGCCCCTTGATAGATAATCCTTCTTTCTGATAATGTGAAGAGGTCCGTGAATTTGTACGCCAAGGTCGGGAGGTCGTGTTGGATTCCACAGACATCATGGTTCTGATCGCTGGTGGTCTTGATAGATGTTGCACTCTCTGCTGTTTCACCACACCACGATGTCCTTTAATCTGTCCTGCCATGGCCTTGTCCAAATAGCACCTCTTTATATCTGCGAAGAGTTTTCTTCGATGCCAAGGTGGCTACTGTGGAGTTTGCTCATCATTTCTGGTTGACGTTGTTTTGGAACATCACTTGCATTCACGGTAGAGAATTCCTTCTGTGCTGTACAGATGTGTCTCTTTTCTCTCCCGAGAATTCTTTAATTTCATTTGTCAGTTGTCGTTTGGTTTGTCTTCTGGCCAGCCTCGAAGAACCACTGTCTTCAGCTTCTGTAATGTCTGGTCATTCTTTGTTGCTGTTTGGAGGCTTGCTTGCTGTGTCTCCAGTGATGCGGACCAGTCAAGTTGGTTGATCTCGACAATCTCACTGAAGATGTTTTGGCATCTTTGAAGATCTCCGTTACGTCTGCTGGGGTCTATGTCGTACTGAGATCAAGCGATATACATCTTGCTGCCAGAATAGATACTGAAATGTCTAACTTGTAGCTTCTGCAGGGGAAAACACCGCTGAAGCCTCTTTGGTGCTTGCATAGTGGCTCCTATGTATCGTGATAGGCAGTTTGTGGTCCTGTGTGCCCTTAGCATTGCGGGCATAGATGAACTCCACCCCCCCACTCA
The DNA here is from genome assembly GCA_023653785.1 of Ophioderma brevispina. NCBI lineage: Eukaryota > Metazoa > Echinodermata > Ophiuroidea > Amphilepidida > Ophiodermatidae > Ophioderma > Ophioderma brevispina. The sequence continues at coordinate 8,242 of JAMKCH010085485.1, forward strand.
AAACGGTTGGCCACGCGAACACGATTGCCAAAAGTTCCTTCTCTATCTGTGCGTAGTTGCGCTCTGGCAGTGGCCCCCTTCAGAGGCTCTCGATGGCAAAGCTAACTGGCTGCCATTCTGGGCATTATCGTTGCTCTAGTCCGATTCTGACGCATCGCATTGAATTGTCACTTCTTCGTTTGACATCGAAGAACTTCAAGATTGGGTGCTTCTGTCAAGAGTTTTTTTATCTCCTGAAGCGCTTCCTCTTATGATGGGGCATCCATTCCCATTGCGATCCAATCATCGGATGTGTAAAGTCCTTGGCATATAATTTTGACAGTAAGTAAAACACTACCAAGAAGTCTCTGCACTTTTGAGGCCTTTTTCATCTGGTCTTGCACTCCTCCCGGTGATCGCTCCTCTGGACTTCCTCTGGGCTAGCTTCAACCGCCTGAAGTAATGATGTGTTCCATGTACGAGACACTCACGCATCTTCCTCTCATCCTTCTTAGATGATTTCCGATCACTCCTACTTCTGCTTAACATTCTGATCCAGGTTTGCGCACATGGTGCCTTCGCTCTGCTTGCTTCCATCACGTTTCAGCCACAACCGTACACGAAGAAGTCATCTCGCTATGATTTTTTTTTCTCCTACACTGGACATAATATCTTCTACAATCTCATGCTGGTGCGTACGTGGAACTGCTCAGGCCCGGAGCTATTCAAGGGCATTCTCCATCACTCCACCTATCCGTAGGGACGTGAGAATGTTGTTACAAGATATCTTGCTCTCCTCGTCGAGCTTAACCTGCCAAAATCCTTCCTTGGCGTCCAGACTGGAGAATATCGACCTTTGTCATCTTGGGATAGAATATCCTCAATGTTTTTCATTGCGGTCTTCTGGTTGAGAAAAGGCTTAGGATCGATGCAGTCCTCAACTTCGATGAATGCTTCACAAGCACATGCTTTGAATCCACTGCATTTTTGCTGTGGGTACTTTTGGCAATAACCTGTCGCTGCTCTATTCTCCTAACTCTTCTTGAAGTTCCGTTTGAGCGCTACTGCTACCTTCCTTGGTGCATTCTTTCACTGGAGTGACTGTCCTGGTCCACTTTATCTTGTACTGCTCCTGGAAGCATCCCAACTTTTCCATCAAAGACTCTTTGTATGTATCCATCACACGGTCATGGCGGTGAGCTTGCTGCTTGCTGAGGTAATATTTTGACATCATATGCATTTGTCAAGAAATCATACAACAAGGCCTTTACACAGGTGGCTGCTCTATAGGCGGTTTTTCCAGATCTTGCTGCTGGTCCTTGAAACCAACTAAAAGCTGTATCTTCCTCGTGGAAGTATGGTGTGTTCCATCGTGAACCTCAACTTGGTCCTGGACTTCCGTAGCTGTCGGATTACGTCTTGCCAAATTCTACAACAAGTCCTTTTAACTCATGACGTTTCAATCTGAGCCTGTGTCTATCTGCAAACAGTATCTTGTCCATCCAAGTTCACTCTTGTCGACCAACGCTTTTCTTCTCTGTGGACGCACTGCACCCCGACGGCATCATTATCCTCAACACTCTTCTCTGAATAATCTTTCATCGTCTTTCACTTCTTCATTCATCGTCTTCATACTGCAATCATTCACATTTTTTGATGACTTTGCTGACAACACACTTTTCGTAAAATGAATTTAGCATTTTGCCCTTTGAGCATGTTTCGTCCAAATCCGGACAGTTCATTTTAACCTTTTAGGTTTTCCACCACAAAAGAAACACGCACCGTCGGCTGGTAGTGGCCTCCTTGCTCGTTCCACCTTGACTTGGCTTTCTTTTGATTGTTTGTTTTTGCTGTTGCTTTTGCCCTTGAATTTTTTCTTGTGAAGTTTACTTGTTGCGGTTGCTCTCCTTCACAATTTTGGGCGTTCATGTCATTCTGAAATCTCAGTGCTCATCTATCTCTATCGCTTGATTTCAATGTGACATTCTTTGATCTAAACACCTCGCCCTGGCTGTCAAATCGCTGCATCCAAGGACTACCTTTGTCAGATCAGATCCTCTTCCATGTCGTTGTCCACTTACATGGCACTGCTAACTCTCTCAATCGTAGAACATATTGGTCAACATTCTCATTGTCTTCTGGCGAACTTCAAAAAATCGATATCGTTCATACAAAACATTCCTCATGCGTAAAATGCTCTGTCAATTTGCGAGGATTGGTAGCTGGCTCCTTCCAGTTCAGCGGCTGTGGAATCGACAAACTTTTTTTGACGCTGCTTGCATTCCTGTCCCATGCTTGTCCTTTAAAGTATCTACCTGCACTGGGTTTGCCTTTTAGCATCAAGCCCAGTTGCTATCAAATAATCTTGCCAATCTTCTCGAAAAATTTTTCAATTTTCTTCTAAATTCCCTTTACATACCATATACTTTGGCAATGGATTTGTGAAGGCCGCCATGTTTCTTGCGATTTGGTGCAAAATATTTTTATAGTTTTTTTTTTTAATTTGCACTAAGGAATCATACTATTTAAGTGCTAGATCGGAGCTAAGCTAACGAATTGTCCACTATCGATCAGACAGCAGGGCGAAATAGTTACTAAAAATGCTATTTTCTACGTCCGAATTTTTGAACACCCAAGATAGGAGGAAGAAGAGAACTCACGTTTTGCTTCAAGGAAGGTTCAAAGTTCAAAAGGTCACGTTTTTTGCACAACCGTAGAGTCCGTCGGTTTTTGCGGCGCTGCACTGTTGCGAAGCAATGAAAAAAAATGACGAACCTCACAGTTCTACTTTCTGCGAACAGGCGGTGCTTTCGCTTTCGGTCGTTGTACCAGCTCAAATGAGTCCCGATTTCGTAGCGGGCACTCTCCCTCTTGGTGCGGCGGAACTTCCGATTTAATACTTGACACCATATTATCAGGATTGAGGCGTACAGACGGTATTTGAGCACACCCCAGGTACACAATGAAGAGACGTGATTTAAAATTGCTGTGACTCACATGTTGTTCAATAGTGGCAACTGATAGGGATTACGCATGCGTGAGCTTGCGTTAGCTTCAGGTGACCACAATGGTAATAATTATCCTATACAATGACTCCACTGTCATTGACAAAAATTCTTGTATCCTTTTACCATCGCTAGCCTAGCTAGTAGTACCGGTGTCTGAATTTCCACACTGTAAGTTTACTGTCATACTGGCATAATAGGAGATATTCCAATCCATGCATCCCTCGTGAATAAATGTTACCTGAATGTCGTTTAATAATTTGGCAATTTCATGCATTAACCTATGCCATTATTTAGGCTCCACTGCGGCATAGCTGCATCGCATACCTATGGCAATCTCTATGCTAGCCTACAGATTCTGAATATGCTAGGCCTAGCTATTACAGGTTTTAATGTCTGAGTGTTTGCTAGGCCTAACTAGGGTCGAAAATGCGGAAGAGGTTGGTAGTCCTCCCCAAAGTACAAAAATTATCCCTTCAAATCAAATATGATTTTATTTTCCCTGCTATCATCCACACAAGCCATGTAGGCCTGGTTCCCTACGATTTGTGTTTGTAAGAATAATCAAATTCTCCCGCGGTTCATTGGATCAATGGTTAAATTACTGCAGCTTTCATTCAGGCACCAATTGTTGGCACATTGGGTCCTTTGAAAAGGAGTAATCGTAGGCCTACTTGGTGCCCCAGCAATTTTTTTTTGCCAGTGCTTTTTGTTTAAATACAAAACCTGATCTTGTTGGCCCCAAAAGTTTTTAGGAGATAAGAACTTTAGAATTCTCATCAGCAAGCTCGAATCTAGCCTATCTTTCCAACGCGCCACGTATTCCCAGAGTTGGCTTTGACTAGTTTGCCTAGCACGTAGGCCTACTACAAGCGGACCTTGTTCAAATGGAGGCACCGCCATTCAGAGTGCCATGCCTATCGTAACCTGTGTAGATTATTTATCTAGTCCCATGACCCTATCCCTAGACTATTCAGTACATTGCGTCTACATGTACTTCCAATTTATATGATCTTAGCTTTAGGCATTTTGTGTGGGCAACAGTCTGTAAGCAGCTTTGTATCACATTTTCAATTCCTGAATGTTTAATTTACTTATGTCTTTTGTTTTTTGTGTTGCTATAGAGACAGGGTAGTACTCAACTTATCTCAGTGTATTTGCCTATTACTTCAATTTGACAAAAGTATCGCAACAAAGAAGAACTATAATGCACATATCCATCATAATCCTAAGCCTGCAATTAAACCTATTACCAACATAATAAATATCTGACGTGAGATCTATAGGCCTTATCAATAGATTTAATGAAAAATTGAACAGATTTTTAAGAAAACAATTCCTTTATACCGCGGTGGTTGTGAATTGAGGAACCCAGATTTAAAGGAAAAGATTGCTTGTGATTGTACCAATACGGAACGAGATATCCAACATCGCAGATTTTATTATCTTAAAAATAGGAACAAAGTACAAAACAGAAAAACCTTTTTTTTTCCACCACAAAAAAGCCTTGTGGCTTTTAGTTTCCATCATAATAAAAACACCACAAAACAAGAAGGCATGGACCAGACTTCCAAGACACTCACTCCACCAACTGACCCGCATGTGTTATTTTTTAGCACAACCAGCCCCACTAAATACCTCGTAGTCACTGGCAACGTTCATGGTCGATCAATTATTATCACATAGTTTGTAGTAAGCAGTAGTGTATACGAGCTTTATTCCGTAAAACTACTGATTCAAGTATCAAGCACAGTGCACATTGTGTATTAAGAATACTATAGAGAGAGGTTGCAGGTTCGAGTTCTGCTGAACAAGTGGGGGAACTAAATTTGATCAGTCTCTATATTTTTAGAGTAAGAGAATTTACCATCAACTATAGAATCTTGTAATCCAAAACTCAATCCAGTATAATATTGGTATTAGTAGAAGAACAGCCTGTAGATCCGTGACCAAACTCTGGAACAAAGATTTTAAGGTGTCTTGGGTTTTCCTGATCGATGTTGAAGGTTTTCGACTTGGGCTTGCCGCTTCATGTCCCGGGCAATTGTGGAAGGGGCAAACAAAGTTAACACGGGGGTAAAAATCGAGAACTGTTTCACTGAATTAATATGCATGTCAAATTACTCGCCTTATCATACGGAAATCTCAAATGTATAGTTGTAACGATCGCGGGCTTCAAATGAGGACACTACATGGCCAAAAATTGTCCAGGTCAATGCACTTTCAGTCCAAGGTCAAATTGCTATTTAAAAAATTAAACCGATTTTTAAAGATTAAGTGGTCTAATTATATGTTTTTCGTGTATACAAATTCAATTTTGCCACTTTTAATAGTCAAGATGTTTGTCTTGACCTGAAAGCAAAATGGCGAGCTAATTTCAGGTTTCAGTTCAAGACTAACGTTGGTACTGTTAAAATAAAGTCCAAATACAATCCAAGGACCACTGACCTATCCCTCAAATAGGGTGACACAGATTTGGGTTCAGTGAATTTGAAGAGAAATTTAATTTTTGTGCAAAATCTAAAAATCCTTTCTTTCCCTCCCGCAATTCACTAGCTATAAACACCAAAAGGGGTCATAAGGACCCCTGAATCATGCTTCATATGGGGTGTACACGATAGTGTTCAAGGTCACCTGGGCATAGATAGGGGGCATTTTGTTTAAAATTTTATTAAAAGTTAAAAAAACTATTTGATATGAAATACTAACCTTTATACTGTTCGAATTTGCAAAATTGGAATTGTCATACACGAAAACATATAACTAGACACTATACATCTTAACAATCGGTTCTATTACCAATTTGACCTTGATGAAAGTGCATTGACCTTGGACATTTTTGGCATAGCGTCTTCATTTGAAGTCGGATCTAAAACAAACTATACATTTTTAGTTCCGAGATAGGCGAGTACTTTTGATAGGTCATATAATTCAGTGCGCCAGTTCTCAATTTTTACCCCCGTGTTAACTTGTGTTTCCCCTTCCCCAAAATGGCGGGACATTGAATGCGGCAAGCCCAAGTCAAAAACCTTCAGCATTGATCAGGGAACCCCAAGACACCTTCAAATCTATTCTCCGATTTGTCACGGGATCTTCAGGCTGTTCTTCTACTATGTAACTTGACACAAACCACACAAATTATATTTGCATTTCCCTGCTGACCTTTAAAAACAGTACACGAATAACGCCCCCGCAAGTGACTACTCCGTGGCGCAAAGGGAGCGCGTTTGAATCCAGATCAGAAGGTTGCTTGTTCGAATCACGTCGGGGGTCAATGCGTTTAGTTTTTTTGATAATACTCATTCTTCCGCAGATTTTAGAAATCAACTGAAGATTCTAGAAGTTTATACATAAATTTTTGTTAAAATTTTTAACTTTTGAGATATCTTTTCGATAAACCTGCAAGAAAGCAGATATAAAATGGTAAAAATATGTGTTGGTACAATGTGGGCGTGCAAACATCGAAGTGTCCTAGGCCCTTTCATTTCTTTAAAAACAGTAAAGAGAAAAATACCCAAAGTAATTGACATCCGTGGCGCAATGGTAGCGCTCCTGACTCCCCAGATCAGAAGGGTTGCGTGTTTTCGAATCACGTCGGGGTCACTGCGTTCAGTTTTATTTTGATATCATCATTTTCATCTTCAGATTTTAGAAGCAACTGAAGAAAACTTGTACATAAACTTTTTTTTAATTTATTAACTATTGAGGAAATTCTTTCGAGAACCATGGCAAAGAAGCAGAATATAAAAGTAAAAACATATGTGTTGTGTGACGATGTTTCGTTGTCGAACCTCAAAGAGTCTAGTCCTTTTAATTCTTTAAACAGTACGAGAAATAATACCTAAAGTATTTGACTCCGTGGCGCAATGGTTTCTCGTCTGACTCGAGATCAGGAGGTTTCGTGTTCATACACCGTCCGAGGTCATGCGTTTTATTTTTTTATTTGATATACTCATTTCAACCTCAGATTTTTAGCAATCAACTGAAGATTCTAGAAGTTTATACATAAACTTTTTAATTTAACTTATTTGACGATTTTTCTATACATGCAAGAAAGTCGAATTAAAATGACAACAATAATGTGTTGGCGACATGTGGTGCAAACATCAAGAGTGCCCTATTCCTTTTTATTTCTTAAAGGTCCCAGGAAATGAGATGATAAACTACTAGAACAAAAACAAATCTTTTATGGGACATTCCATTCCCAATTAACACAGGGCAGGAAAAAAAGAGTACAGAGAAAAAATACCCACAGTCAATTGCGTCCGTGGCGCATTGGTAGCGCGTCTGACTCCAGATCAGAAGGTTACGTGTTCGAATCACGTCGGGGTCAATTCGTTTCTTTTTATTTGATGTAATCATTTCATCCTCAGATTTTAGAAATCAACTGAAAATTCTAAATTTGTACATCAACTTTTTTTTAATTATTTAACTATTTGAGGAAATTCTTTTCGATACCATGCAAGAAAGAGATAATAAAATGTAAAACATATGTGTTGGTGACATTTGTGCAAAACATCAAAGAGCCGTCTAGTCAATTTATTTCTGTAAAAACAGTACTAGAAAAAAATATCCCACATTAAATGACAATCCGTAGCGTCAATGGGAGCGCGTCTGGACCTCCAGATCAGAAGGTTTGCGTATTTCGAATCATGTCGGGGTCAATGCGTTTAGTTTTATTGATTACTCATTTCTTCCTCAATTTTTCCGAAATCAACTGAAGATTCCCTAGAAGTGTGTACACATAAATTTTTGTAAAATTTATTAAACTACTGATGAAATTCTTTTCGATAACCATGCAAGAAGCAGATATAAAATGTAAAACATATGTGTTGGTAACATGTGCGTGCAAACATCGAAGACTCAGTCCTTTATTCCTTAAAACATACAGAGCAAATAAACCGCACAGTAATGACTCCCTGGCGCAATGGTAGCGCGTCTGACTCTAGATCAAGGTTTTCGTGTTCGAATCACGTCGGGTCAATGCGTGTCATTTATTTGATATAATCATTTCAATCCTCAGATTTTAAGAAATCAACACTTGATCAATTCTAGAATTTTATACATAATTTTTTAATTTATTTAACTATTTCAGGAAATTCTTTTCTATAACCATGCCAGAAAGTCGCTGTAAAATGTAAAACTTGTGTTGGCGACATGTGGTGCAAACATCCAACGATTCTATCCTTTTTTATATTTCTTTAAAGGTCCCAGGAAATAATATATAACCTACTCCAAATCTTTTATGGGACAGTTGCCATTCCAATAAACAGGGCCTGAAAAAAGAATACACTCCAGTGACATCATTAGTGAAACTATTGATTTGCCGTCAGTGTCATGAATGATGCACACCAGTCACCTTGAATGTTCTATTACTCTCTGAATAATCAGTAGTTTCACTATGATGTCATCACCAACTCAAATATTGAATGTTTTCGCCCTCCTTGTAGACTTGGACACAAACCACATCAAATTCTCTTTGCAATTTCCTGCGACCTTTACAACAGTACAAAGAATAACGCCACCTCCAATGACTCCGTGGCGCAATGTAGCGGCGTCTGACTCCAGATCAAAAAGGTTGCTTGTGTATTTGACTCACGTCCGGGGTCATGCGTTTAGTTTTAATTGATTTGATACTCCATTTCATCCTCAGATATTAGAAATCAACTGTAGATTCTAGAAGTTTTGTACATAAACTTTTTTTCATTTATTTAGACTATTTGAGGAAATTCTTTTCGATAACCATGCAAGAAAGCAGATATAAAATGTAAAACATATGTGTTGGTGACATGTTCGTGCAAACATCAAAGAGTCTAGTCCTTTAATTCTTTAAAACAGTACAGAGAAATAATACCTACAGTAATTGACTCCGTGGCGCAATGGTTGCGCGTCTGACTCGAGATCAGGAGGTTTCGTGTTCATACACGTCGAGGTCAATGCGTTTATTTTTATTTGATATACTCATTTCAACCTCAGATTTTAGAAATCAACTGAAGATTCTAGAAGTTTATACATAAACTTTTTTTAATTTATTTAACTATTTGACGAAATTATTTTCTATAACCATGCAAGAAAGTCGATGTAAAATGTAAAACATATGTGTTGGCGACATGTGTGTGCAAACATCAAAGAGTCTAGTCCTTTTATTTCTTTAAAGGTCCCAGGAAATGAGATGATAAACCTACTCACCACTGGCGAGTGCCAAATTGTGTAAAACGTTTTTCTATGGAGTGTGAACTGCGCACTATGATGAGATTGCGATTTATTCCGTATTGAAATACGTGTTTACACAATTTGGCACTCGACGACCCTCTACTACAAATCTTTTATGGGACATTCCATTCCAATAAATAGGGCCAGGAAAAAAACAGTACAGAGAAAAAATACCCACAGTAATTGACTCCGTGGCGCAATGGTAGGGCTTCTGACTCCAGATCAGAAGGTTGCGTGTTCGAATCACGTCGGGGTCAATGCGTTCAGTTTTATTTGATGTAATCATTTCATCCTCAGATTTTAGAAATCAACTGAAGATTCTAGAAGTTTGTACATAAACTTTTTTTAATTTATTTAACTATTTGAGGAAATTCTTTTCGATAACCATGCAAGAAAGCAGATATAAAATGTAAAACATATGTGTTGGTGACATGTTCGTGCAAACATCAAAGAGTCTAGTCCTTTTATTTCTTTAAAACAGTACAGAGAAAAAATACCCACAGTAATTGACTCCGTAGCGCAATGGGAGCGCGTCTGACTCCAGATCAGAAGGTTGCGTGTTCGAATCAAGTCGGGGTCAATGCGTTTAGTTTTATTTGATATACTCATTTCTTCCTCAGATTTTAGAAATCAACTGAAGATTCTAGAAGTGTGTACATAAATTTGTGAGGAAATTCTTTTTGATAACCATGCAAGAAAGCAGATATAAAATGTAAAACATATGTGTTGGTAACATGTGCGTGCAAACATCGAAGTGTCTAGTCCTTTTATCTCTTTAAAACAGTACAAAGAAATAATGCCACCTGCAAGTTACTCCGTGGCGCAATCGTAGCGCGTCTGACTCCAGATCAGAAGGTTGCTTGTTCGAATCACGTCGGGGGCAATAGGCTTAAATTCATTTTGAATGTATTCTCATATCAACTGAACCTACAGGAAATGTGTAAACTAAAGACTTTTTATTTTGATTGTTTGGAGAACTGAGTTTTATCTGAATGTTGTATCTTCATTTATATATTTTTAGTAATTTTCCACCATTTAACACTTAACTGCATAAGGGGTTTGCACTTCCGTTAGTGCATAACGGGTAGGGGGTTCCTAGGGACCCCCCTAATATAACCACTTTCCTAAAGGATTACTTAGATGAAATCCACCACATGTTAGAAGGCCTCAAAGACATCAACAATAAAGAAATAAAAACTGAAGAAAGTTGTTCAGTAAGAAAATTACGGGCAAAACATTGATTTTAATTTTGCGTCAAAATGTGCGAAAAAGACACTAATTTGTTTTTGCATTTTCTACGGCATTGCTTCACCTAGACTTGTGCTGATTGCTTTAATTGGTAAAGAATGAACTATATTTACCATATTATGCACAAACATAAATGTCTCATGCCATTTTATATTTTTTAGGGTTACTTGTATAATTTACCATAGGTTCCTACAGTAAACCGCTACATGATGTATATAAAATATTATGGCGCCAATGGCCTACTATACTTTGCAAGATTTTTTAAATTATTTATTTACTTTGTTTATGTCACTAGGTGTATGCATTATGAAAACCAGAATCACAGTAACTCTAATAAGATTTTTCATTTTTGTCATGGGCACTTCCGTTAGTGCATAAGGGGGGCTCCTAGGGACCCATGCTAATTAACGCAAAAACGACGCAATGGATTTGAACTTTTTTTGCACCAATGCAAGCGCAACTAAAAGTTAGACAAATACACAAAATATAAACCAAATATACTGCAGCGTTAAAAATCGCCGGGCGAAAAACAAAAAATGGGTACCTAGGAACCCCCCCCCCTTATGCAGTTAAGTGTTAAGGCTGCAAACCGGATGCAATTTCCATATTCCTAATCATTTGTGCCATATTGGATTTTTGCCTTTTGTACATACACCGTGTGTCTGTGGATATTAACATCTTCTCCGCGGGACTTTATATCTCTTTAAATTTCATAGATTAAAAATAAATCTGTTTGGATTGCTATTAGGGGCAAATCTGGATTTGGATTGAGAATTTAAATGAAAATGGATTGAAATATAAATCTAATAGATTAAAAATTTTAATCGAAATTCAGATTTGTCTTCCATTTTAATCTAAGAAATCTAAGAGTATGTCATCACTGTGATTCATGTTTAAGTGCGTTGGATTTTAGTTTGGTACTAATTGATATAGGCGTATCATATTCATATGCATTGGGTTTTTTTATCGTTTTCCCGAAGGGGTCCCCCCCCCCCCGTATACCGTGTGTTAAAAAAGGTTTGGTAAGACGAAGGTTAAGATTACTTTTATATAAATCAAAGCACTACTTACATATACAACTATGTTATATATTATTGGTTCATATTTCAACATTCATATTTATGATTGCAGGATATGCTGTTGTACAAGTTGTCTTTGGCTTAAATGAAAAATTATTATCAATATTTATGTTAAAGTATCCCTTGGTTTTAAATTATCTTTGCAATAGTCATTAATTTGCTCGTCGATATACATATAGGATTGTATTCACTCATCCTTTACTCGGCCCTGGTAGGCATGTCAAAGTATATCCGCGTATTTTAAAATTCCCTGGTTTTTTACACCTCTATTTTTGTTTGTCTTGCATTATACTATTACTACAATTCCGTCTTATTAATTACACATTTGTGTTACCATAACTCAACTTTACTTAATTCACTGTCAATTGTAGTGTTTATTTGAATGTCACTGTCTCAATGAAGTAATTTTGCATCCATTATTAAGTTATTATCTTATAGTTACATTTAAATGTGTGTTTTTTTCTCTTTCAAGTCTCCATTTTTCAATATATTTTTATTATGTTAAATTTCCTCACTTGCCATTTCGGTGACTGAAGACAAGCCAAGATCATGACGGTTCTTGTTCGTGGGATTGTTATGCTGCTTTATTTTTACTGGTTTGCTGCTGTTTTTTTTATTATTATTATTATTATTATAAACTGTCCTTCGATTTTTTTCAGTTTTATTGTTGCATTTCCCAATACATTTTGCTGTGCCTGAACCCATCTGACCTTGTTTTTCTTCAGTCAAACTTGCTCTGTCTCGCTAGTTTTGAAAAAAATGTCAAGGTTGACTGGCCTAAAACAACCACTGGAGTGAATCTGGGTCAGAAGTGACCCAAATTCCGGGGAAAGTGTTTTAAAGGAATGTGCACGACTTTCACCTGTCTTTATTGCTATTATCTGGTATATTTCAATGGCGGATCCAGGATTTGAAAAATGTCAAAATTACCGGGGGGTTGAAAGGCTGTAACTGGTCCAAAATAGCTTAAAATGGGCTAATTTTGCAAGAATTTGCAGAATTACCGGGAGGCGCGCGCCCCCTCCGCCCCTCCCTGGATCCGCGCCTGTATTTGTATTGTATCTAGTTGCCGTGGTAATGATTGGTAATCGTGCACAGGACCTTTAACTTATGGATGTCTTTTCCGTTCCAAAATTGTTCATATTTCATTATGGACATTTTGAGGGATCCATGTGTGTGGAAAATTCGGATTCCAACATGATAATGAATGATAAAAATTTGGATGATTTACGTCCGATATTGGTTGGTCTCGCTATGAGTTTTTAAAATGTGGGCTCGAATGCATCTCGCCCGATATTTTTGTAAACTTCATGGCTCGACCGATTTACTTTGGGCTTAATCGATCCAATTTATATCTAATGTAATTCATTATTGATATATTTTTTAAAAGGCCTTTTTGTGTCATATGTAAGATGGCACATACGGATTGCTTGGAGTGTGTTTCTGTTTTCTGGGTTAAAAAAATGCTAACCCGAACATATTTTGCCTATTGTATCCACATACATGTACTCATTTTTACGGCACTGGTTCTTGGAAGTGCCTTCATTACCCCCCTTAGATTTGGGGTCCAAAGAGTTAATCATGAGGTCATTGCAGGTATGCCTAAAATGGTCATTTTTTTAATTTTTGCTTGGTATCTATATAGATTGTCCTCGAGTTATGTCAAGTGCCATGTTAATGGTCGGTTAGATCTCGCGTCAAAGTGTTGGTGACCCTATGTAAACTGGTGATCTCACAGACTTTTGTCCCTTTATACAATTTCCAACGGCATACGGGCCCTTGCGTTTCGCTGAACGCTGTACTACATTTTTCCCCCTTCAATTCCCCACTCTATACGCACGTATATATAGGCTCATTCATTTAGGCCAATCAGTTTTAGACAGAAGTAAGCCAGTGGAGCGCTGGGTGGAAACTTTTGTGAGCTCTACTCTACAGAAAAGGATGTCTCAACCTCAGCCATTGGACAGATCAAGATCTTCCTACCATGGCTGCCCTAAATGCTGTACCTCAGTGGATGAACTTGACAAGGCCATCAACAGTCTATCATCCGGAAAGGCCCAGGGGAATGATGGAATACCACAAGACTTGATCAAATGCTGTAAAAAACTCTCTGATTTCACCCACTACTGGAAGTTCTCTGTCAATGCTGGGAGGAAGGAGCTGTACCACAGGACATGCGCGACAAAGGTGAAAGGAAGTGATTTGCAACAATTACAGGGGTAGTTCCCTCCTTAGTATTTCGGCCAAAAGTTTTTGCAACGTGGTGCGATGAATGCGTTCAAAGTCCTGGCTGAAAGGGTGTATTCCTGAGTCTCAGTGGCGGATTTTTTCGTGGCTGGCAGATATATACGATCCGGATATGATTCTTCTCCATACGCCAAACTACAGGAGAAGTGCAGAGCACAACAGAAGCCACTCTACCTTGCTTTCATAGACCTGACCCAAAGACAATTTGCACATGGTTAGGCAGGAATGGACTGTTCCAAAGCCTCCAGAAGATTGGCTGTCAACCAAGGGCTTCTGAGCATCATCAGCTCTTTCCACACTGACATGAAAAGAAACGGTACATTTTGACGGCAGCCTATCAGAGCCGTTTGGACATTCGCAGTGGTGTTAAGCTAAGGAATGTGTTTTGGCCCCAACTCTCTTTGGGAATATTCTTTTCGTAATTATGAAGCACGCATTCGGACAGCCAAGAAGGCATCTGACAGCACACAGTCTGATGGTCGGCCTCTTTAATCACTGTAGCCTTAGAGCTAAGACAAAGGTCAGTCAGATAGTGATTCGTGACATGGTGTTCGCTGATGATGCTGGCCATTACTTCACATGCCAAGCAGGAACTTCAGCTGAGCTCATGAGATCGCTTTCTCACAGGCATGTAAGGACTCGGACTTGTCATCAGTTGAAGGAAGACTAATGTCCTTGCCCAAGATGCCCAAGAACCACCTGTCATCACAATCGACAATTACCCACTTGAGGTTGTTCAGGACTTCACCTACCTAGGGTCCACCATCAGTGACAGTCTGTCTCTCGATGCAGAAATCGGCAAACGCATTGGTAAAGCTGCAGCTACTCTTGCCCGGCTTACAACGCGTGTGTGGGAAAATCCGAAGCTGTCCATTAAGACAAAGGCAGCAGTTTACAACGCCTGCATCATCAGCACATTACTGTATGGTAGTGAGACATGGACTACATACTCTAGGCATGAGAAGAAACTCAACAGCTTCCATCTGCGCTGTATTAGACGCATTCTGGGTGTCACCTGGAAGGACATGGTGCCAAATTGAGAGCTCCTGACTCGAATTGGACTCCCCACCATCTATACATTTCTTAGACAGCGCAGACTCCGATGGCTGGGCCATGTCCGTCGAATGGAGGATGGCCGTCTACCGAAAGATATCATGTATGCTGAGCTTACATCTGGCAAGAGGAAAGTTGGTCGACCCAAGCTCCGCTACAAGGATATTTGTAAGCGTGATATGTGTACCCTGAACATCGACATTGGGTGCTGGGAGAAACTTGCTGACAATCGTCACCTTTGGCGGAGAACAGTGAAGCAACACCTTGAGCTTGGAGAACAACAGATCATCAGCCAGTTTGAGAAGCAGCGAGCTAAAAGAAAGCTGCACAGATCCTTGGATAGTCAAGCTGTGACATCCCATATATGTAGCACCTGTGGCAGAGACTGCCACTCTAGGATTGGCCTCTTCAGCCACAGACGTCGCTGTTCACCTAACCTGTGACTTAATGTGGGCGCTTTATCCATAGTCGCTTGCGACTGACGGAGGCCATGATGATGATGACGGCACTTGCGTTCGCTGAACGCTGTACTATTATTTTCCCCCTTCAAATTCCCCCCTTCATATTACGCACGTATAATTATAGGCTCATTCATTTAGGCCATCAGTTTAGATGGTAAGAGAGTTCACGCATTTCATTACGGCTTATACCCCATTCTCTTTCTAACCTCGTCTTCATGGCCAAACTCATTTCCATTGAAAAATGTGAGGATTTGGCAGTCCTCTATGGTGTAAGATTATGTCATTATGTTGCGTGTCGGGTGATGGGGCTGTGGGTCACTATATTCCCCTCTAAATACCACCTGGGTGAACGACCGTTCTAGTTCATGTGCATTTTTGAATTCGTCTCCCCTCAATTTTTTTTTTTTTTTTGGGTGTTGTCCAAAATTATTTGTTTCTAAATTGCTCGTTTTTGTGTGTGTGGTTTGTAAGTTAATGTTTGATGTCCGACCACATGCCCTGTGATAATTTTATACCATTCTCCTTTGATACTTTTAAACCGTTTTCATTCGATAGTTCTTTACACCCAACTGATACCCCTGATGATTCAGACATTTCCAGCTCAAAAGTTATCCCTTGTCAATATTACATCAATGAGAAAATCGATATCGATCCATGATTATGGAAATAAAGAATATACACATAAACCAAATATCAACAACTGTGATCTTTCACTATTTCACCTAAATACTCAAAGCCTTAATAATAAATCCGATGATCTTGTTAACTACTTGTCCTCCTTACATAATCATTTTGACATATGGATTTTCTGAAACTTGGTTTTCATCTGATATCGATACCAACATCGTTAACCTCGGGGACTACTCATCCGAGATTTGTAATCGTGAAGGTCGCCGAGCTGGTGGAGTATCTCTTTTCATCAAATCGGATATAAACTATGGCAATCGTCCTGATTTAGTAATTGACTGCGTTGATTGCGATTCCCTCTTCGTAGAATTTCACAACTCCTTAAACTGTCATAGGGGTTGTTTATAAACCAGAATATGTTGTTTTTAACGAGTTCCTAACCCCAGCTTGGACATCTTAAATAAAATCTCAGTGAGAGAAATCATGCTATATAATGGTCGACTTTAATCTTGATTTATAACACTCATGAAACTAAGTCAAAGTCACGATTTTATAAACAAGGTTCTACTCACATACTTTGGTCCTTTCCCTCGATCGACCAACTCGAGTTAGCCGCGGCAGGAGCGGGCACATTACTGCCCCATTGATCGAACAATATATTTACTAACGATATTTTGGCTCATATAACTTCAGGAGTAATGATACAGATCTTTCAGATCACATTCCTATTTTGAACGCCCAGACTTTCTAAATATAAACTCTACACATTCCACACCAGCATGTGCGGTCGCACCACCCCCCCCCCCCCCAAATTCCACAATGGGGCAAAAGGTCCACTTTTTGCTAAATTTGATTGACATAAATTTCAAAATTTAGAAAATTTGGACACCAAGTCCCTTTTTGGCGATAAAGTCAAAAAAAGGACCATTGTTAGAGGTTAGGTCCACTTACCAAAAAGTCCACGTTTTCGAAAAAAAGGGCCACTTTTTGTAAGTCCCGCACCCCCCCCCCCCCCCATAAATCCGTCGTACGGGCCCTGCACAAGCATTATTTATAAGATCGCGGCTTTAACAACCCACATATTAATGGTCTTTTAAAAATGCCGCTGTCACTCACGCTTGTCAACTTATTCTCAATACAACCTGACCCAAGTAGGCCATACAATAAAATAATAAAGTTACTGAACTTCTTGATATCCACTGTCCAATAATATCTAACAATCTCAAACGAAATACACCTAAAAAAACATGGGTTCCACTGCAGGTCTAAGCAAATCACTTAAAAACTAAAGATAAGCTTTACAAAAATATATATCTAAACACACATATGATAATAAAACTTTAAACTATACTAAATAACGTAATAATCTAAACTTTGCTCGTCTGAATAAAAATCATACACACTACTAAAATACAACAAATAAAAACCAATACTAAGGAAATGTGGAAAATCTGAATACAATTTGTTAGGCCGTAATAAAAAACATGATCTTCCTGCTTTTTTTGCTTATACAAATGGTAAATCGTCTCCGATAACAAAAGTATTGCTGAAGGCTTCAACAACTTTTTTGAAAACATGGAACTACACTTGCCAACAAAATATCGGAACCATCTAATACTAAACTTTATACGACACAGAAATTCAAGTAGTTTTTTTATATATCCTACTTTTCTGAAGAACATTTAGAAATAAACATCTAAATTAAAAAATAGTGACAGCCAGGGTATTGACGACATAAGCAATAAAGTTCTTAAGCAAAATTATCCATTCAATTTCTGCGTTCTCTCCCTTATTTTTACTTGTATTTATGACTCGGTGTTTGTACCATCTAACTCAAACAAAGCACATGAACGGCAAGATTAAAGTGGTAATCAACATGATTTTGAAAGTTATAGCCCTATCTCAATTCTCCCGTCAATTTCAAAACTCTTGGAAAAGTTTTTTTACACACGTATTTTGAACTTTATAAATCATCACGATATTCTCACTCCTCACCAATTTGGATTTAGGCCCAAACGATCAACTAATATGGCAATCAATGACCTTTATTGTAAAATAGCTAGTAACCTTGATAAGAAACTTCACACTGCTGGTATCTTCCTAGACCTTAGCAAGGCCTTCGATACCATCAATCACGATATACTTCTCACTAAATTATCTAAATATGGTATCATGGGTCTTGCTAATGACTGGCTACGGAGCTACCTCTCTGGTAGGCAGCAACATGTACTATTTAATAATACCCTTTCAGACCCAGTTAATGTCACATGTGGAGTTCCACAAGGCTCGATCCTGGGTCCTTTATTATTTCTTTTGTATATAAATGACCTCCCTTTATGCACTAATATACCTTATTTTGTTTTGTTTGCTGATGACACCAACATTTTATTTTCTCACCACAACCCGGAAAGTTAGAAGACACAATTAACAACGAGCTTTTGCACATGTCAAACTGGTTCAAATTAAATAAACTTTCGCTGAATATTAAAAAAAAAACTATATAATTTTTAAAAATAAACACAGTAACAGATCCAATATTAAACTAAACATTAAAATCGATGGTTCAGCATTACAACAAGTTGACACCACTAAATTTTTAGGTGTTCTCATTGATTCTAATTTATCCTGGCACTCACATACACAACATATGAAGTGGTATAACTGTTCACATTATCATTGTTATATTATTATGTATAACTGGTAATTTGTTATTCTATATTATCACTCTCTTTTCAATATTATCATTCTATTTGTATATAAGATAATTACTGTTATAATTTTTGCAACTGATGATTGATTAATTGACAAATAAAATCTGAAATCTGAAAATCTTCATAGCTGTTTTAACATGCGGGAAATCAGATGTATGAAGAACCAAATACAAACAAGCCGAAACAGATTTGATGTTAATACACGCAAACTTGATTGTTACAGTGGCTGTATCAAGAAAAAAAAGAGGAGTGGAAAAAATAGTGAAAAAATATAAACCAGAATTGTTCATTCTGATGTAATGCTTTTAAAGATTACATTTCCTACTCTTTACTATGTTTTCTATTCCCATCTAATTTTGACACTTCTGTTCCAAAAGATGCAGAGTGGCCATTGAAGAAAGATTATAAATTCGATGGCTGGTTCGATTTGCGAATCCCACCTAAGCAGGTGTTTATGACGTCTTGTAGGCGTCTTCTAGGTCAGAAATACCTTTCAAACACAATCAAGGAGCGTGTGCACAAAGTGATCTTAATGTACATAACTATAACAGATTTTAATGATTTGTAATGGATGATTCAAGAATTTGATGTCCAAAACATTACAGAAATCATAATTACACAAGACACACAATTTATATAACTGTAATTTATGTCAAAAGAGCGTTGCAGTTCAACGATGCTGTGTCCTCTCAGAGAGGACTCCCAAAATGACAGCGCAAAAGTTCATACAAACCTCAGGTAATATCCAAGGGCATTTATCAGTCCTGAAGGTAATCTTGTCCAGCTGTTCAAGACGATGGGGCCTTTCCCTCTGACGGACAAGGTCCACTAATTAATAAAATCCAGGTAATAGAACACCCATCAGTCTGTCGCTATGTCATCATATAGGACCACCAAACCGGAATCCTTTTTGATTCCAAAACTGAAGCTCTTTGGCTTAAACGACGACACGCAGACAATTTAGCTTATCAAGCTCCGGCGGCATCCCACAAAAATGTAAACATGGGCACTAGATGGGAAACTCAAATCTTCAATTATTGTAGCAGAATAAAAAATACGCTATAATAGATGTATAGTCCAGAGATCTAGTTCAGCTACTGATTTCACTGCTGACAGAGAGTCCTTCCAGTGATAGTATTTAACTAATCACAGATAGATTCCCCTATCTAACAATATAATAATTACATCATCCTAGCATAAACACATAACCTTACACTAGCCGAACAATCGGAATTCATCACCCGAATTACATCACTTCTAATATAACTTTGTGGGGGCATTTCCCTCATTTACAATGTTTGATCAAAGAGGTTCTGATAGATAGAGAGGCAAAAACGTTACGTAATATTTAGAAATTCAAGTGCTCAGCATGTTTTGCCGACACCAAAGAAAACCTAGAGTACAAACAATAGGAAGCAATCGGCTTGCCTCAGCCTCTCTTTTCACCTACTGTGGGTGCCGCTTTACAAATACACTAATCGGTAGTGATACAAATTAAGGTATGTGTTAGAGGTTGGCCAGGGTTTGTAAAAATAGTGTACCTGGATCAGTGTGATCAGATACTCTTTTTCCTCATATGCAACTGAGCGATAGGGAAACAGATTCCATGAGGCGGTTATTAAATCAAGAGATGAGCTGTGTCCATTTCATTCGTTCTGTGGCCATGGTTAGAAAAAAAAATTTAAACCACCCAAGGGGCCACCACATCCAACAACTGAATTTTGGCGGAGTGTTTGTATCGAAGTGACATTATGTGTGTATACAAGCAATCAAAAACTGATAATTTCCGTTGCAATATTCAAAAATGTCAGCGCCCAGCACGGAACCCACGACTGGTTTGAAGCGTTAAACCCGGTTTTGATCTGAAAACATAAACATGTCTAAGTTAGAAGCCTTGGGAATTCCCCACTTCCCCTATTGTGCATCTAAACAGGTGCCACTTAGCAAAACAACTTTAGCGGAATCCCCCTTTTCGCTCTGTTATAGTAAACAAAGTGCTTTCCCCGTGAGAAATCTTTTCTCAAATAAAAATTGAGAAAATACATATTCTTTAAAGAGCTAGCCAACGCAAGTCGTTGGTATTAAATTGAAGCGCATGGCATCCAGAATTAAATTATAACATATTCATAGTGTTAAAAAATGCCAGTCACAAAGAGATATAAACGAAAAAAAAAAGAGGCCGCCCAAAATGCGCTCAATCACAATCCCTTTCCTCCTTGACAATTAGCAGTTGTGATCTGTAACAGCACTGAACACCACAAACTAGACCTCACATTATCTAGAATCAGGTTTTCACGCTGGACAAGTGCGGGAATCTGTTGTGTTTTAAGTGTTATACAATATTTGTCGGGTTATTGTTATTTATGTCCAATAACAGTGGTGTAGTTGCTAACTGTTAGTTACAATTCTGGTTATATCACTCGGTAAATAGTGCAAAATAAATTAAAATAAAAAAATATTAATTAAACAAGGACAGAGTACTTGAAAAAGGGACAATCTTTCTGCATTTCGTGCACATATTTGTGAAATGAAAAAACAAATGGAGTTGAAGTTTTGTATATATATTGTAATGAAGTACTATGCAAGGAATCAACCATAAATGATCAACCTTTATTGTGATTGTGAAACCAAAGGACCTCCGTTTCATGTTTACTTTTTAGGATTACATTGGTTATTATTTGAAGTATGAGACATCCATTGCATGGAACAAACCAATGCTTAAGTTTACCCATACTTCCATTTTAAAGGGAACTTCTTATCTAGGGCACAGCCAACTATCACTATTGTGTAGTAATACCCGTCATACATTGCTGCCCCAAAAGTGTTGGCCTGTGTCCACACATGAAATATTAGTATGCGTGTATCGAAATTAGTTTCATGAGATATCAGGGTTAAAATATCACACAAACAATGGCATTCTGTCCCACCAATTGTATATTAAATAACATGGGAAGTATTATTTTGGATATAACACTTGGCATATAGAAGTTCATTCTACAGTTTTAATTTGTCAAGCACAATTTGCAATGCAATCTGACCGCAACCAATCATGAAAAAAAAAGAAAAAAACTGTTACATAGCTACTCTTTAGGTTAGTGTACTAGTCTGCATTTAGTGAAGCAGGGAATTTGTCATATCACTAGGGTGTCAAGGTAGGGATGTATATCAATGACCATGGCCATACATGGGAATATGAGACTCTTGAAGTCAAAAAGGCAGTTATCAGTAATCAGCTGAGAAGTTGTAAACAATGTATGGGCTGTTAAAACACAATAAGAACTGTGAACCACTGCATGAGGGTTTGGTCAATAGCTGTCAATTCAGGATTAATCTTGGCAGAAGAAAAAAATTGCTGTTTAGGGAAATCTGGGTTTTAATCTAACGCGGAAGTATAATAATTCATTCAATCCCCCCGCAATGTAGTGTTTTAATTTTATATTTTTGTTGAGAAGAGAGTATTCGCTAAAGTTGTTCATTTGTTTCAGGGCAAATTAAATAACATATGATTGAAAAAGAGGAGTATTTAATTATCCTTTTTCCTCCTCCGAACACGTACTTTCTGCATATTTTTCATGTCTTTAGAAATTTCCATGGCATCCTTAGGAAAACTTTCGAGGCTATACTAGAAACAACGCTTTCATGTTTGTTTCTCTTCTTGTTTTTGGTTCTTCATGTAATATATCGTGCGAAATCGAATTTACAAATCCCAACCATTCATCTGTTTAAAACAATGTAGGAAAATTCTGTAGAATTTTGTTAAGAAAGGAGAAACACGAAATGGAATGTTACGATCGCCATGGTTAAAATTAGAAGTTGCAGCTGTTTTACCGGCTTTTACACATGGCGTGCACGTTGTTGGACACGATAGCTTTGAAAAGGGGTATACATCACCTTTACTTCAGATGCACAAATGAGACGAATCAAACGTCTCATTTCTGTCTTTTTGCCGTTTTGGTATCCATGTGGAGACATTAAATGATGAAAAAGAACAGAACGTAGCACATGTGCAAAATGAAGAACCGCACATAGGTAGTATTAAGGCCGTATAAACGAAGACCGAAAACGAAATTCAGTCCCAATCCGACGGTTTGCTTAGACTCACTTCTGTAAACGGCCTGACCACATCATCTCTATGAACAACAGAATTGCGAGTTTCGGCGAGCACGAATTACGGCGTTATCATGCTCTCTTAAAAGTTTTCCCTCTTGTAGCGGTTCGTTCGTACAAATCATAATATAAGTTTGAGTTTATTTTTTAAAACTTCTCTGATTCTACGATGAAATGTAGCAATGGGGGTACTTTTGGAATGCCACAATGGTCTTTGTACAGGTAAACCCCACGCCGCCAGCATCGCGCCGATTTGTCCGGGCGATGTTGTAATGTGAGCCTTGAGCTCGGCCCACATCAACCCCGCGATACCCGTGTTGGATGCGGGCGCATTGGTATACATCACTTTATACTACTTACTACTTCGCACCCCGTTTTTTCCTCTCGCTGTTTCATTGCATACTATCGCAAGGTTTGAGCATTTGTTTTTCACCAATAAACACCTTTTACACACAAATTATCTTCTTTTAATTTGTAGAAAAAAATAAATCAGTATCGTCCCACATTCCAAGTTTGTCAACCGGTTTTCATTAGCAGGTTCCCGAGCATCGTGAGTAACCATCTTGGTCTGCTCTTGCCGCGCCCGAGGCTCAAATAGAAAGGGCAAATTCCTCCGCACGAACAACAATCTCTGGGCTACATCTAAATCAAATTCTTCAGATGATCAATAATTCTCGTTAATCTGAATGTGGATATTCCTCTTCCTCATCAGATGTTATTCCCCTCTGAAGAGGGACATTTTCGTTCTGCCCAGCCATTGCGATAGATTAATACTTTCACGTGTAATTCTAATATACTGAATGGCCCCTCATCAGTGTGCATCACTCAAAAAAAAAAGTGCAATAGACCGTTCAGCCCGGCTGTTCCAAGCCTTGACGTCCATCCAACTATCTCCCATTTCTTGACCACTCACAAGGTCGCCGTCAATCCGCCTGTTTGGTATTAAGTTTTACGTTCAAATTTTAGCTTTTTTTCAAGTTTAATACGTCTCGAATAGGCAAAGGCCATTAGTTGTTTTGTTTGTATATACATTATTTATTAAATAACCCATCTTTATATTTTCAATGTTCTAGCTCTTTTAAAGAGTTTAATCAGAAAAATGGATGCTATATAACACAGGGGATTGCAGTGAAGAGTGTGCGCTTCCGATGAATGTGAATTTTTGCACACAAGGACTTTCAGCATTTGGTAATCCCATAAATTGATGGAAGCACTTGGCAACCCCCTTAATGGACCAGCTTGGTTCGTTGACATAATGAATTTATTTAATGTTTTATTTTAATAAAATTAATTTTGAACAAGCTTGTATATGTGATCATAATAATTCAAAGTTATATTTTTAAAAATCCAGGGTGAGCACTTTTGACATACAAATGTATACAAAATGCCATCGATTGTACGAGACTTGCTTGCTTAACACTTAAGTGACAAAGGGGGGGGGGTTCCTAGGGAACCCCACAAAAATTTTGTTTTCGCGCTGGCCGCACTTTACGCGTGGGATTTTGCGCCGAAATTGTTTGTAATGGTCTGACTTTTAAATTCGCTTCTTTTCATAACAAAATAATTAAAGAGCGGCCAAGCCGTTAATGAGTAATGGGGCACTAACGGAAGTCATGTCGAGAATATTTTTAAAATAAGAAATAAGAAAACCGAGACCAAAGCAATTTTTGCTGATAAAGTTCCACAATACATGTAAGTACATAATATAGTAACATTAAAAACTAATTAACCTTTATGTGCTGAAATCAAAAACAATTCATCATGTACTTTGCCAAACCGTACTGTACAAACTTATGGAAATGAACGTGTATTTGCAACACCCGTAAAAAATACCAGGGATCCCTAAAAAATGCTGGTTTTGTGTAATATAAGTACTCTGGGTCTTCTAGAGTATAGATATCACATAAAAATAGTTTTCAAATGTTGACGTAAGCTGCAAGGTCTTTGAATTTTCCGTCTTGTGCCCAATTTTCGCGTGTTTGAAAACAATGGTTTTGCCCCTAATTTGCACCCAAAGAATAACAAATATCATTTTGTATTGCTGATTTGGGGTGTCTTATGATTTTTTAACATGTGGTATAAATTTCGTGCAGACATTCCCGAAAAAGGGGTTTCCTTATGGGGGGTCCATGGAACCCCCCCCCCCCCCCCTTGGCACAACAAGGTTAAAAACAAAGTTTCCGTAAATTTACGGAAAATTCTGGCAACAGTATTTCCAGTAGATGTTTTAGGGTAAAATTTACGAAAGTTCTGTCATTAACGGGAAATTTGACAGTTAATTTTACAGAAATTTGTTGTCTCATATTATGGAAAAAAATGTGTATTTTAAACCAGAATTTTTCGTAATTTAAAATACGGAACCAAAAAAAAAAGTCCGGGAAATATGCTGCCAGAAATTTTTGCATATTTCCGTAAAATGAACATTTTTTAGTTTTTTGTTTTTTATGTTTATTGTTTTTGGACAAACAGATTTTCCGTAAAATTTACGAAAATCTGTTTCTTAATTACAGAAATTTTACACAGTGAACGGGAGTGAAAACCCCTTGGTCACTAATAATTCAAGCATAAAATATGAACGGAGTCCTTATTTACCTCAAACAAAAAGCCAATTAAAGCTGAAAGTTACCAATTTAATATCATCTCAAAATTTAGCTAGTAGACTCATTTTTTTTAAATTTGAAACATAAGACCCCCCCCCCCCCCGCGTCATTAATCGGACCAACCCGATTCATCAGGGCTTCACAAAGCTTGTCTAACTTTTGAACCAAAAAATCATTACACCGAACAAAAATCTGCCAAACAAGATATCGACAATCACATTCTTATCAAAATAGATACGATAGGTGTTGTCTCAGAAACACTCCCTTAACATCTGCCGCTTTTTTGATACACGACTGTAGTCCTTTCGCTCCTTTAAAACAGTGCCATCCCCTGTCATTTATTTTCTTAAAGGTGCACGAGAGATTCCACATAACAGGTATCCTAAAAAAATGTGAAAATGCTGATTTTTTGCACTAATGTAAAGCTTTTAATCAAAAAATCCCCCTGTGAAATGATTAATGGGGTTTAGCAATCATAATTGCACAATAACAATATTTCCTGTGATCCCTGCCAATATGATGTTTGTATCACATTGAATTTTAATTTTTACGCAAACTTGTTTAATGAAATGAAACAAGTGACCAGTACTTTCTAAATCCGAGAACGAAAGTTGAATGAACGAAAAACCTGGCATTCCACGTATTCCCATATTCTTCCTCAACTTGCATGTCACAAAGTTAAATTTACAAAGAGATAAACCTATGAGTATTATTATAAGGCTTGAATGTCCATACAAAATTATATTTTAAATTACAGTTGTTATACATTTTGTATGTTTTCTCCCGGTCAATTACTTTATTGTGTACCAACATGTTCAACTGAATACAAGCTATATGCAAACATTTTAAAGTTGCAACTTCTTGAACGCGTGTGTCACCTCTGTGATTCACATACTACACACACTGGCCATAAGTATTGCAACATCCAGAAAACGAAATTCATAATCACCAATTGATTTCAAACTATACCATGGATTCTTGACCACTCAATACGTATTTAAATTCCAAAGTTGTGTTTTTCAAACAAATGTTATTCCCACAAATCCAAGAGAGTGAAAAAAACGTTTGATTTGATTGTCACGTTCCCTAAATATGGCGGATAAAAGGAACAGCAAACGATAACTTGTCGATTGCACCCCAGAAGGAATACGGACACAGACACAAAAGATATGGCTTCAAAACACCCACTTAATGGATTGTACGGGTTCATTAGGGTTTACTTGGGAGAAAATCATGGTGGTTGTGTGGACCGGAAACGAGATAAAGTCAATGGAAGATAGTGGTCTTTGAAATATTCGATAAATCCGAGACACCTGAAATGCAATTCTTATGATAACTCACGTGGTTTACGTAAATCATGTGTAAATTACGCGTTCACATTACATGACAAACAGCACAATGTCAACGGTGCCATTTAAAAGTTGTTTTCAGGGTATCACGTGGCCTCTTTCTTGCCATTAAATTTCCCGAGTCCAACGGTGGTAAAAGTGCTCCAATCTTTTATTGACATTATCTCATTTCCGGTCCATACAACCACACCAATTTTCGCCCTAACATTTAGAGTAGACCCTGACAAACTCTTAAAGTTCATTTAGCGACTATTCGCCGGCCATTTTGACGTTCCTCTGCCTGTATTCCTTCTGGAGTCCGATCGGCAAGTTATCATTAGCCAGCTTCTTTAACCCGCCATATTAAGGGATAAAGAAAATTAAATTAAACGTTTGTCGCACCACTTGATTCGGGGAAACATCATCTGTTTAAAAACCCCACTTTGACAATAATTACGTAATGTGTAGTCAAGAACTCCTGATACAATTTTAAATCAATGTGTGAATATAAATTGCTTTTTCTGCATGTTGCAATACTTATGGCCAGTGTGTGTATAATTGAATCGTTTTGTTTTATCAGTAAAGAACAGTGAAGAAGAGTATCAAGTGTATATGTGTGCGTGTGTAAAGTGTATGTGTGTTCGTGCGTTTAAATGTGTGTGTTCGTGCTTAAGTGTATGTGTGTTCGTGGGTGCGTGTGTGCGTGCATGTGTGTGTGGGGTGTGTGTGGTGTGTGTGTAGGGGTGTAAGTGGGTTGTGTGTGTGTGCATGTGTATGTGTCTGTGTGCGTGCACGTGTGTAAACGCGTGTGTCTACAGATATATATGTGTGTCTTTTTGTGTAAAAGACTGCGTTTATGTGGCTTTTTTCTTGGGTATCTAGGCAGAAAACCAAGGGCCTTTTAAAGGGGTAGAGGGTATTTCAGTGGTCCTTAAAAAGTCACACAAGCAACACCACAGACAAATGTACAAATGCAAACACAAGACGTGTGTATACAGACACCACCAAAGATATGCTTTAAGGGCACGCAAGAGGTACACAGTCACACAAGTCACACACATCCAAACCAAACGCATTTTAGCCCTCAAATTTCACAGGGTAAAAGTGAGACACCTAAATTTTGACCACTTCCGGTAAAACCGGAGGCTATGGACTTTCACTTGTTGGTTTTGTTTGTTTGGTTCGGTTTCCTTATTTTTGTTTTGCTATAACCTAAACGAAAATTCGGCAAGAGTTCATATGTACCCCTCTTCGAAGTGCTACATGTAACAAATTCTCTTTTATTTTTGCTCCTAGGGTTGGGGTATTTATTAGTGTAAGACCATAAATAAAAAATAATTTGTTTCCTGTACAATTTTAAAGGGGGTACATATGGAACTCTTTCCGAAAATTGAGTACTTCAGTGTATTCTTGTACAATTTTTCACTCAAAGTCCCATATTTGGGAGCTTTCGGACAAATACTCTTTCGAGTAGGTCGGAGTAGGAAACGAGGAAAATTAAACTTTCGCCTGTTTTCGTATTTTTGCATTGTGCACCCCCCCCCCCAATTATAATAATAAAATGTGTACTTTCCCTGCTTCAACTAATTAAATATCCGAAAAGCCGGAATTCCAAGGTCATTGTATTATGTATATATCCATACTGTAGAAATTGCAAGGTCGCATCCCTGTTAAATACCGTGAATATGAAATAAGTCAGGTGAGGCCTGGTCGTTCGTGGTGGCACTTGATCAACTTTGATTGTTCAACCTGGTTTACTTGTTAAACCTGAGACTGTGGTCAGGTCATTCCTTGTGTTTGTGTGAAGTCCCTGGCCCCTGGAACCATAGCCCGAGCTCCATAGACGACACCGAAATAAAACGTGAAACTAATGTGGTGTGCAGAGTCGTCTGAATCGAGTGCCTTATTCTACACCACTACCATTGCATGTGATGATGTCCCGTGGACTCTCCTGCCATACCAAAACTTTATGTACATAATGCAGAAAGTTGTGAGACAGCTAATTCGCTGCATTAAATAACTGGAGAAGTGTTTCATTTGGTTACCTCAAGTCTGCAGATAGGATTTTTGTAGCTAAATTAGGTATGTATTATTATGATAACTTTTTCATATTACTCAGTTTCAGTCCCTATATTTTACTAATATAGGGACTGGGAAAAGACCCATAGACTTCTGTGGCGAAATTGACTGTGGAAGAAAAAAATCAAAATTATCAAGTCCGTGTGCTGGCATTATAGACATAATGACAAGAATTTCGATGCATCTATACATTGTGTCATTAGACACTCAATAGTTTTCTTCACCTTGTGTATGGCTGGAGAAATGTCTTTAAAGTGAAAATAAAAGGTATTCTGATTTGTTAATGCATATTAATTAGCTTGTGGGGACTTTTTTAAGGACTTATTCATAGGGTGTTTCGAAACATCCGACCTCGAAACAACAGAACTCAGACCGGGAAGTCAACATTTCGCTTCCGGGTCTGATGTTTCGAGGTTTGATGTTTCGAAACACCGGGGGGGTCAGTGCCAGAGTGCCACACCACATCACCATTCTCAAGAACTGGTCGGATACCATACTCAAGAACTGGTCGGATACCATACTCAAGAACTGGTCGGATATCATACTCAAGAACTTGTCAGATACCATACTCAAGAACTGGTCGGTCA
Source organism: Ophioderma brevispina (assembly GCA_023653785.1). NCBI lineage: Eukaryota > Metazoa > Echinodermata > Ophiuroidea > Amphilepidida > Ophiodermatidae > Ophioderma > Ophioderma brevispina. Next base: position 37,566 of record JAMKCH010085485.1, read on the forward strand.
TAACAAGTCTGAGTCCAGCGGCGTAGCCAGGATTTTGTTGACGAGGGGGGCACAGATTTGTGAATGTACCGACACGTGTATTGTACCGACAAAATATTTTTCCCGGCTCGCTACGCTCGCCGGTTGACCCAATTTTTTTTACCGTCACCTCCAAATTCTGAGGGGGGGGGGGCAAGAAAACAAATTTTCGTCAACGCAAAAATACTAATAAGGTAGTAGTATTGACCAATTAAGCAGTTATTAGTAACAAATTTTCATGAAGCTCTATCATGCAACACGCGCTCCAAAAAAAAACGGCTTACAGCTTTTTAGACAAATGTACCGACGGACCGTTATGTACCGACAAAACATCTCGGTCGGGGGGCACGTTCCCCCCCTCCCCCCCGGCTACGCCACTGAGTCTGACCAGTTGTTATTATGTGATCGGACATAACATGTTCGACCAGATAAAAATTGGTGGGCTCAAAATTCAACCCTGATGCCACAATTTGCCACTTGTTCATTTGACTTGACACCATTTATGTTTCATGACGTCTGTCATTCAAATTCATTCAAATAACTTTAAACCATTTGATAACATTATGTTCATCCACAAGGCACTAGTCCACTCAATCTACGGTATGGACCTGGACAAAATTGCTACAGAAGGTTTTCTGCTGTAACTTGTTGTACAAACCCTCCCGAACAACATATCAAAAAGGTAGAAAAAGGAAGCGTGGCAAGACATGCTATTTTGCTAAAACCTATGTGCCATTTTTGCCTATATTTTAATATTATACAATTGTTAAAAGGGACGACCCGATTGAGTAAATAAAGTTTCATCTTGATAGAATTGGCCTTCACCCAAAATCCCCACCTGTAGAGTTTAGGATATTTCAACCCGTTTTCATGTGAGAGCTAAAAACATGATTTTCTGTAGCACTCAGGGGTGAGTCAAAAAAAAAATTTACACTCGATTTCAGAAAAATATTAAAAATATTTAACAAGTTCAGAAATTCGTTTTTTATACATGAAAAACAGAGCTCATAATGTACTATCATTGGTAAAAAAAATCGAAAGTTTAACTTTTCGCAATTTGCAGATATGGTTCAGATATGCGGAAGCCGCCAAAAACCATAGTGACCACGGTTGTACAATTCTTCACGTCAGCAGCAAAAGCCATTGAGTTAATGTAATCTAAATGCGTAAAAGCTTTTGTATTGTTTCTAAAGTAACCTTTCATTAATCATAACAACTGTTATTGATATATTTCTTAACAATGTTTAATGGACGTAGAATAAACAGGGCAGCGAGGGGGAAGGTGACGCATTGTCCCCTCCCGTGGGCCCTGCAGGAAAAAAGCTTGAAAGCAGGAAGTGGAAAAAGGAAAGTCAAAACGGGAGGAGAGAAAAAGAGAGGAAAGGGAGAGGAAAAGACCCCCCCCCTCCCCCCCCCCTCCCGAGATGCAAGGAATAGGCAGATGGACGTTGAATGTATGTAATGTCAACTATTGATTTCACCAAAGTCCCCCCCCCCAATCAGGTTATAAAGGAGTCGGCGGTAAATGTGTGTAAACCGGCTGTATTGCACAGGATTGCCTACATATTTGCATTCAGTTTCCGCGAAAAGATTTGTGAACAATTTCGAACATTTATTGAAGTAATGCTTCAAAATTTGGGTGTAAGATTCCATGATTTGTTATTGATTCAGAATAATGAAATAGTTTGACATTTTCTTGATGAAGGTTTACACAAAGGTATCAAAGCAAGCAAAGAATGTCATGATGTACTTGTGTAGACTCATCCAAAGTCCCTTTGGCCAAATTCCACAACAGTGATTCCGTGGACAGAGTGAAAAATAGGTACCTATCTTTAAGTTAGCATAACTTCGCAATGCAAAGTTCGAAAATCAAAATTCAAAATTTCTATAGTAGGTGAAATAATCTAGTTTTATATGTGATAGTCGGTATCTTTAGTAGATTTGTCACTGCTGTAGAAAAATTCAAACAAAACGAGTGTAAATCTTTTTGACTCACCCTGTATATGTGTAAAATTAATATCGGTCGACCAAAATGGGGTACATTTTCGCTCATAACTTCCAAATCAAATATCCTTCAGCCCTACGATTTCATAGGGTAAATGAGAAGAATAGTAGCTTTCTTCATATACCAAAATGTTGACCACTTCCGGTAAAATCTTGGAGTATGGGGACGATGCTATTAGCGATCAGGCCACGGCCTTTTAACTCTTGAGTCTTTCTTGCTGTCCAACATAGGACCCGAGGTACTTGAAGTCTAACCTTTTTGAGTTGGGTACCGTGTGTAGTGCAGATAGGTTGATGATTCTCTTCCTCATTGACGGTCATGTATTTCATTCAGTCTCTTTGGCATTTAGATGTAGGCTGACTTTATCTGCAGCATTCTCAAATGATGCTTTGTAGTAGATCTTGTGCAGCACATATCACATCCCCTGTTAGAGCTGCGTAGTCCAGGTCTGTGAGATGCTGACCTTGGTGACGTCTAGAATGCTTGACCCCTTTTTATGCTGCTGTCCTACCTATTACCCAGGCTATTGCCAAATGACCCCCTTTTTAAAATGTTCACATACTCAGTGACCCATATTTCTTCTTTCCTGCTATCCACTTTTATCACAAGTTTGCATAAAATTATCCACTTTTTCAAAGAATTTGAACACCCAAATTCAAAATTTGTTGCAGCCTAAGTGCACATTTTTAACAATTTTATAATTTCATGGCAGCAATTTTATAATTTCATGGCAATTTGAACTCTGGAAAAGGGGCACTTCCTATTTTAACTTCAGGTTTTAACATCATCGGCCCCCTTCTTAAAGATTCATACTGGATGACTCCATTTTTATTCAGCTTTTTTGGGTACATTTACTCTCAAAGGACCCGGAAAAGGACCCTATTTTTCACCTGGCCGAGGCACATATAACCTCACTTTGCATAGGGAGTGCCCCCACACTAGTTGACCCAATGTGTTTGAATAAATACTCTCTGATAATAATTTGCTAAATAAAGATCTCCCCATCCCGATTGCAGTCTGACAAATCATCTAGAATGTAAAATTAATTTTGGCGGGAAAATTGCGGCCATCTTGAATAATGACCATCACTTTCCACTTTTAATATATCAATTGCAAGTGCTACAAACCTTGCAGGCATAGCCATGCAAAACATGTTCAAATACTAACAGAAAAATGGCAAATCACCTTAAACATGCATTTATGAGCTACATACCTTTGTCGAAATATGGGCGTATAGTATATCCACGTAAAATAAAAGCAAATTAACATGTCTTGCCAGGCTTCCCTTTTTCTACCTTTTTGATATGTTGTTTGGGGGATCTTTTGCTGCTAGTTACAGCAAGAAAACCTTCTGTAGCAATTTTGTCCAGGTGTACCTAGTATTTTTCATAAATTGAGTGGACTACACTGTTACGTTAAAACTCTGGACCCTCTTCAATAAATGCGTACATTACTAGTACAAACATACATGTATAGTTGGTATCGGAAGTCGGCCTGAGAGATTACAATTACAATAGAACTTCCTGAAGATAAAGGAATTGAAGGTGATATCCTTTGCATCCTCGTGTATGCTTACATAATACTCTTTAAAACGACTGTCGCTTGGTTATTTCCATGATTATCTCCAGAAATGTTTAGTTTATTCATTAATTTATTGTTTTCCCAATAAAGGACCTTATAGGTCAGGTTTCCTTTGAGGGCCTGCTACTGGTATCCTGGTAATCAGTACTACTTGTCACAGGACCGAGTTGTCGGCGGCTAAACCGGTGTGGCAGGAGATATAGTCCTCCGGGCTCACAGTCCGGGAACAATGGTGAACAATAGGGCAATCGATTCAGTTGACTCTTCACGCAACATTAGTTTCACGCTTTATTCCGTTGTCGTCTATGGAGCCCGGACTATGATACCTGCCAGACAATGATTACTTTCACACCGGCACCCCATCGGATTCCTAAGGAAATCTGATGTGGAGGGTAGCTGGTAGAATGAAAAAGAAGATCTACCTACAAGGGCTTCAGCTCTGGAGAGCTAATGACGGCCATCCAGCACATGCTTACTTGCATAGTGGGCATGGTTGCCCAAAGGCTAGGCCCACCGCCGAAAACTGTGGATTGACGTCAGGAAGGGCATCCGGTCAATTATCTTTTGCTCCAATAAATCCTCACGCAGCAGTATTGCTGAGTGTGAGGTGTATCCGGCTATCCCCGTTAGCGGGGACAAAACCGGTGTGAAAGCAGATATTGTCCGGCGGGAGCCACAGTCCGGGGCTCCATAGACGATAACGGAATTAAGCCTGAAACTAATGTTATCTGAAGAGTCAATTGAATCGATTGCCCTATTGTTCACCTTTGTTCCCGGACTATGAGTACGCCGGACCATAATTACTTCTACACCGGATTTAAAACTTTGGTTTAAATAAAACTTAACTATAGACTGCAATAACACGAGCCCATTGACCCTCCAATAAACCTTTACTTTTGATTTAACTGCATCATACATGAGATATAATGGCCTCGGTTATTTTCTCTGATACAGTTGTCATTTTAGAAAATATTAAGAGAGATAACAGACAATTTTGGAATAAAAGACAATGACAAAAATGCAAATTCCTGGTTTGCACGCCCGTCACAACAAATCTTAAACACAATAGGGCAATGTTTATAACATCACCTTTTCTTCCAAGTGACCTCTTGCGTCACATAGCTCAGAGGAAAGGCCACTAAAATTAAAATTGTGTATGGTTTTAATGAGAATTGTGGAATTGCAAGTTCAAGCTCAATAAATTAAAGTTCTGAACCAACTTAGTTTAACTTCCAGTTAAAGCAACTGTTTGTTAACAGGAGAACAACATAAAGGTTGATTTAAAATGTTATAAGCAACAGTTGCACATTCACCTTAAACTGGAAACGATTGGTTTAAAATACATCTATATACATCTATGAACATGTTACATGTATAATCATCACCAGCATTGTTACTGATATGAAGAACGTCATTTCTTTTTAATCAATTCTCTTTTTTCACAATGTGTACTTAACCAATTTTAATGATTCTTTCAGTAAAATAAACTACAAAGTTTAAAACACTAAAATCACTACCATCGCAAACATGGCTTCATTCCAAGGCAATCACCCATCTAAGAAATTAGCTGCAGTGGCCGCGTTTGTTGCAGAAGGCAAAACTGGAAATCAAGGAGAAAAGGACGTTGAAGCCGTGCAAGGTAAGGTAGTCTAGAGAATAATGAGCTATTCGGATTTTCACGACTGGTACTTGATGCGGGTACTCTTTTAATGCCCCAGATGGAAATACCCGAAGCTTATTTAGTCTGCTCATACACTTGCTGTTTTTCATTCAGTTGCTTGTTTAGGTCTTGAAGGTAGTTTATTTATCGTTTGCTCTTTCTTGATCTGGATCCGTGGATAAGTTCCTGTCATCTTGCCATCTATACATTGCGCGTCGAATGAGGAATAGTTGTAACAGTCATTTTGGGTGGGTATATTGTATACGATTTGCCATGAAGATGCCATGGTTGTCGCAATGAGTTGGTTGCAGGGCCTTTCTATGGCCAATGATAGGTGATTGCGTTTGCATTGATGGAATACGCTGATACGTACGTCTAATCATCCTCCTGATTTGAAATGGCTCCAATTTGAGTTCTTTGATCAGATTTGTGGCAGACCTTGCCTGGTAGTTTTAAAGTAGAACAGTTGGTGATGAACCTTGATGGTTATCTTTGTGGTCTTTATAGTAAAAGGGTCCCCATATCGCCTAAGCGTAAAGTAATTGTCTGACAAACGATCTATGAGCTGCTGACTATAGGCATTCTTTCAAACTGGATGTAGGTTAAAGATTTTCTCCAGCTTACAGTAGCTACAGAATTCAAGTTCTGTGCACTGCCTGGTGTAGGACTCTCTTGTTGGGCATTTGGAATGGCAGCTGAAATTGTAGAAGATCTATAATTACTAAGTTCATGTGCAATTAGTCTCAACTTGTTAATTTGTATTTTGTAGGCCCATTTGACACCGGTGTGCGTGGCCTAGCGGTTAGGGTGCTTGCCTCTGGCGCAAATTTACCATCAAAATTCCCGGGTTCGAATCCCGGTGGGGTCGTGGCACTTGCTGGGATTTATTCGGGTACTATCAATTCTGGATTTGATCTGTATACCAGCTATTGATTAAATACAGAATACCGCTCTCCTCCATGGTTCACTTGGAATTGGGCAAATGGATCATGAAAGCATCCCGTCCTTCGGAGGGGACGTTAAGCCGTCGGTCCCGTGTACAGAGAGTCACAACTGTACATGTACATCGCGGTCAGTGTCGAATAAGAGTAGGGTGTAAACCCCTGACTGTTCCCAATCCGCCCCAGCCTCAAATAGCGGGCCATGTTAGGAGCGTCCGTATCATGGATACACGCGGCCCCGGCCCGGATCAGCACACTAGCTGAACAAATCCTGACACCATCACAAAGCCATTACCAATGACTTGTGGATACGAGCAAACAAACACCGGTGTGAAAGTAGATATAGTCCTCCGGAAGCCACAGACCGGGCTCCATAGACGATAACGGAATAAAACGTGAAACTAATGTTGCGTGAAGAGTCACTGAATTGAGTGCATATTCTTTACCGTTGTAGCCGGACAATGAGTACAGCGGACTATAATTTTACACCTGTCTAGTGATGCTAGTCTAGTATGTCTAGGCCCTGCTTAGTTAGCACTAGACCCTGACATACTGTGCTAATCCAGATAATCTACTTTAAAGGTGGTGGTTCCGATTTATGTGTATTGTGTTCTGTACTTGATATGAGAGCCTGGCACTTGCACATACACCCCATCAAGTACCGTGGGAAACAAACTTGCGGTTTTGATGGTAGACGCAATAATGCATGTTGCAAAGCCCTATTCAATACTGTGCTAATAAAAGTGGTTAACCACTAAAACGGCGGTTTTTTTTGTTTATATCTTGGGAATGAAATGGATTCGAGGGCTCAAATTTCAGGACGACAATGAGAAAAATACGGCCTTTCATCTGATATCAAAATCGATACTACTTCCGGGTAAATCAGGGGGTCCCAAACACGATCGGAACACGCCCCTTTAAAAATCGTGTCCTACTAAATGATAAATTCGTTATCACCTGTTTGTTCTATAAGCAATACTGAAAAAATATCTACACCCACGCGCGATTAAAAATATTTTGCTTAAGCTTCCATAAAGTAATGAATGTACACTGTCGTGGAAACTATATATATATGTTGTTTTTTTTTACTAAATATATTCTATATGCCTAACAATTAGAAAATAGTGTAACAAACAATTCAGTTTCACATCGTTTTCTCTATTTGCATATTTGCATGGTTCGACGATTGGTGTATCGGTTAGGTTATATATTTATATTTGTATTTTTATTCAGAAAAGCTCAAGAAATTCGAAGTTGTTGATTTAAAACTTTCAGCTGATTCAGAAATTACAGAAAAAGAAATTGGTAAGTTTTGACAATAGACCATATTGAAGCATTTGTTTTATACGACTTAATTTTCAATTTTGATGACCTAAACTTTCATTTTTAGAAGAATATGTGAGATGTAAAAATCCTACATAATGCATATGAGATAACAAATACAAAAATATGGCAACCGGTTCCATTCATTTATTCACTACACAGTATGTAAATACATGTAATGTATACAAATGAAGTTAAACGTAGGTGAACCAAACGTACAGAGAGCCTAGCTCGACGAGAGTGGTCATCCAGTCAATAAGCTAATAATACGTTCCTTATAGTGCAGTGCATACATATAGTGCAGTGCAAAAGCATTGTGTGGGAGAGCGTGGCCTATCGATTAGGGTGCTTGCCTGTGGCGCAAATTTACCAAAACAATTTCCCGGGTTTGAATCCCGGTGGGGTCGTGGCACTTGCTGGGATTTATTCGGGTACTATAAATTCTGGATTTGATCTGTATACCAGCTATTGATAAATCAGAATACCGCTCTCCTCCATGGTTCACATGAAATTGGGCAAATGGATCATGAAAGCATCTCGTCCTTCGGAGGGGACGTTAAGCCGTCGGTCCCGTGTGCAGAGAGTCACAACTGTACATGTACATCGCAGTCAGTGTCGAATAAGAGTAGGGTGAAAACCCCTGACTGTTCCCAATCCACCCCAGCCTCAAAGAGCGGGCCATGTTAGGAGCGTCCGTATCATGGATACACGCGGCCCCGGATCAACACACTCTGTTGAATAAATCCTGACACCACCACAAGCCATTACCAATGACTTGTGGATACGCTAATAAGAAGTGCAAAAGCAAGGACACGAGGGGAGACAATATTAATGTGAATGCTGACGAACACATGATGTCATGTATAAGACAGTAATTCGTTTGAATATCTTTTTAACCAAATGAGGATTGATTGAGGTTTACACACTTTGTATTTTATGTTTCATTATGTCACTGTCTTAATATCTTTAGTAAAACGTAACCTTTCTTTTGGTTTCAGCTGAGTTTCCGTGTCTGGAAGCTTCTAGTAAAGATAACTTTCCTATACAAACGTGGATGAAAACCGCCTTTAATGTCAATGCCAAATATGGCGGTGGAACTGCCCTCCTCCTTCTCTCGCGAAAGTGTGTCCAAGAAAACTTCGAAGGTGTAGGGTCAGAGATTCAACTGATTAGATGCGGATTTGATGGAAACAACTTTGAGGCTAATTCATTAATGAAAGGCGGAATGTATTCCGCACATCACTACAACGAAATTCATACCAATTCTAAAGGAGATCTGTGTCCGGCCGCCATGTTTGGTGACTCTCATTGTTGTATCATATCTAACATCGTCAGTATGGGAAACTGCGCATGTGCTCCTGTCTTTGAGGAATCTCGTGAAGAAAATCCCGATTCAGGTACTGGTGTCACTCATCTTGGCCTTAAAGCAACATGCGGTCCAGCTGGTGGATGTTTAATTGTTCTGTGTAGTGCTTCTTCAGAACAGGGAACGTGCCAAGGTAACGTCTACTTCGTGCACCAAAGTGATGATGAGGAAGGTTTCTCTTCGAAAGCTCTACTACCTGATGTGGCAGATCTGTGGCAATTCCAAATCTCTCAGGACGACTTCCGGGGTGATATAGAAGTGAGAGGTCCAAAAGGGAGTCACTACTCAGTATTTCTAACTTTAGTAAGGAATTATTGGCGCAGCATAAAGATCGGCTGCTAGGCAAGGTTCGGCATAGCCAAGTTTTTGACGGTTCATCGTCTACCACCCTGCTTACAAATTGCTCAGCTCATGGTGGCCGAATGATTTTACTAATGTGCTCCTGTAGTTCAGGTATGTGGATATTTACGAGTCCCATCAACCTATGTTGTTGAATAACAAAAACGTTCATTTTGAAATGCATAATTCTATAAAAAAATATTTAAAGTGGATTCAACATATTAAAGGCGCATTTCCTGATTGTGACCCTTCTCTTTTATTTATAGTTCACTAGGTATTATTAAGAACAACTTCACTTGATTGCGATCTTGCATTTTCTTTTATTTTTACGAGCAAATATTTGTATTACAGTGTCTCATAGGCCTCTGTACTGTAATTATGTCCGTTTACGGACAGAAAATACAAAATAGCAAAGTCCGAGGTACGGGAGATCGCATTTGTCAGATTAGGTACTGCTACAATACTAAGCTGGTTAACGTTTTATATGATCCAGAATTTTTTTTGGAGGGGGCAATTCCAAAGACAAGGCCGTAGATCACGAATTGCCCATTTCATATATAGAGCATTTAAAATTATATTTAAGAAAAAAAACATTCACAGCGTGTTCAACCACAGAGTTGATTCGGACATATGTGTGATGTGATGTGAGCAATTCCACTTTAAATAATAAATTATTAGATTATTCCAGACAAATTCAGAGAGTTTCTACCACAAGATCTTTCACCATGGTTTATACAATTGCTGTTCTGCTTGCATTACTAGGGACTGAAGACAAAACAACATCAGGCTTGTATAAAGTGGTAATACAAGAATCGGGCGTGGAATCGTATTTCTTGGGAGGAAGTTCAGGCAACTTCAATTCACCATCTGTCTGGAAAGTTGAATTGGCCAACAACGATCTTGTAGTGACTGGACCAGCAGGACCATGCCGGTACGGCTATATTTCCAACATCCCAGAGGACGTAAAAGATCACCGAAAAAGGTAGGTAAGACCGGTGTAAAGGAAGATATGGTCGGCCTGGAGCCACGGTCCGCCTGGAGCCACAGTCCGGGCTCAGTAGACGACAACGGAATAAAGCGTGAAAGTAATGTTGCGTGAAGAGTCAACGTATTCGAGTGCAATATTCTTCACCATTGTTGGTGGACTATGAGTCCGGAGGACCATATCTCCTATCCTGCCACACCGGGTAAAAATGCATGTTTAGCGTTCCCTCCCGCTTCCTATTTGAGACCATTCAATTCTCTCTCTTTTAATATTTTAGTCATAACTTTTAAAGTAGAAAGTGTGCTTCGGAATTTGAGATGCTTCCTGCAAGTTTGCAAATTTTTAAACAGGTTTTATAGTCATTAGAAAATAAAGCCGCCGCAGTGTATGCTATGATATATGGTGAAATATGAATATTTTAACCTATTTTGTAAAAAGTCTCTCCCCATTTTTTTCGAAAACCCGGACGTTAAAGGATGAGGGTGTAGATGTATTGCGGTGGGTGATGATGTGTATATGCGTCCATAATTTGTGTGCGCCTGGCAGAAACTTGCGATTCATGCTATGCATCTAAACGATTGGATATGTGTATTTGACTGTCTTGTGTTTATGTTAAGTGTTTATGTGGGTGTATGGGGGGGGGCTGGTGGGTGACGTGGTTATGTGTGGATGGATGTTTATGCGTGCCTGTGTGTGTGTGTGTGTGTGTGTGTGTGTGTGTGTGTGTGTGCGCTCGTGTGTGTGTGTTTGTGTGTGCGAGTGTGTGTGCGTGCGACCTCGCTACGCCGCGTGGTGTGAGTGTGTGTGCGTGCGCTCTCGCTCGCGCGTGTGTGAGTATGTGTGTGTGCGTGCGTGTGTGTGTGTGCGTGTGCGTGCGAGCGCGAGTTGTGTGTGGAATGTGTAGGGGGGCGTCAGCTGGTCATGTAGATTGTAGGTGTCAGGGTCTGTGTTGAATCTGTGGATCTATTTTGTATGTCATTCTGTTTGTATGTCCGGAACTGGTTATTAAATGTCTGACAATCCAAAACAACATTTAATAGGTGTACTCCGACACTGTGCTTAGCAACAGGAAAAGAAACACAATTCCTTAGCGGTCTTGAGCTCCGGGACAACACTATTCTCGGATGGCTAAGTGACCCTGCACCTGTGAAATATGGCTGAATGAAAACGTCATAGCAGCCTTGGATGAATCTGAATTGCTGCAACAGCCTGACGGTAGACTGGGGTTCAGGCAGAGAGGGAATTCCTGAAGAAAAAAAAAGCCAAGGATTAAAGTTGTTCCGAGCATTTGCCTTCGTGGACAGTATAAGTAAGTTTTTGTATAGTATTATTGTCACATTCGAATTTAAGCATAATTATAAGTCAAAGGCTATCACATTTAAGGTGCTCCACATCCTTTAAGACACTAAATATTATTCAATGCTTAATTCCACCTATTCATTTCAGAACACCATGCTGTACCTATTGAACTAGCAGGGTCGCCGATTATGATAGAATATCAACCACCTGGAGTGCATTTTGCCGTTAACTTAGGCGGACCTGCCTATGAATCCACAGATCATGTGGTCTTTGCTGATACACAATCTTTGTTCGAGCTTGATCCTACTAGAGGTGAGTCGTACCATCGACAAGTAATCGATGACAGCGATTATTTCAGCATACAACCACCGGTGTCAACCAGAAAATCATAACTAATTTAATTAGTAATTATTGAACCACCTGTTTTTCTTCGGTTTATTGTGGTAGACAAATTCTTATACTGGTGATTCTGTACTCTATCCCGCACCTCCCCCATTTGTACTTTAAGGATTTTCACAACCGGAGCTGTCGAATTGGGTAATCTGCAATCATGGAAAAAATTGGCCAGGCTTAGTCCTAAGTCTAGCAATCCCCTCTCACCCATGGCAATGTTGATCGGAGTCATGTTGTCAGCAGGCTCGCTAGGTCCCCCAACATTGATTGATGGGGGTAGGGAAGGATGTGGTAAAGGGGAAGACATCTGCTTTTGATTGAACGATAAGCTAACGATGACTTGTTCCAATTCCGATTTCAGTTGCGGCATGGGGGTGATTTCAATATATTGTATTGTAAGTGTGTCAACTATTTTTTCCGTGATTGTGGGTGTCATTATTTATATAATAAAGTAATGCTGACCCAGTGGACTTTCGGTAATGATGGACTTGTTAGAAAAGAGGGATCTTCGGGTGGGAACATGTGTTTTTGTTCAATACATATTCAAAGCATATGCGTCTTTGTCTGACAAATGACACCTTTCCAAAATAAATTCCAAAATATGTACATTTTGTGTCGGTAAAATCTGAAAACAGGGATGGTCTTTGTCTGACAGCGTGCCCAAAATTACAGGTCTTAACCGCCTTACATTTTCGTAATCCAAAATGGGCGAGTGTCTCCAAACCGTACCTCCGTGCCTACTCGGGAGTAGACACGTAGGTGCTAGCATTAAGAAACTGGTCATTTATTCAGATTGTAGCAGTATATAATGTGAAACAAATTCCAGTATGAATACCATCATGCCTCCACTAGGAGGCATTTTAATACTCAAATGTACATGATACGATATGATTTTAACAGGATATCAGTGTAGCAGGCTTTATTCCGAGTATCTTCCAAGGAGCTCCAATCTCTACTCCCTTTTGTCGAACACTGATGACGGATATCTGTACAGCACCTGCAACAAAACGCAACACTTCTTCGAACATGCACGTGGAATATCCTATGATGTAAGTTTGAGGACAATGCATATATGATAGAGTAACGATCGACAACATAACAGAATGTCCTTATATTGCATGATTAATAGCATTAATGTTATTAATACTGATGAAAGTTGAAACCTTTATTTTACCAAGTACATGCTTTCGCTTTATTTCATATCGTCAGTTTCCGTCAGTAGTATAATGCAATATTTCTGGTGTCAAAACGAGTGGTCCGATAATTTGACACATTTCTGTTGAAGCAGGTCTGTCATGGCAATTTTATCCATAGTCGAAATCACAGTTCCTTTAGTCCGTTGAGAAGTACCCTCGCGCCCAATCTTGGTGTATCGAAAGTAAATGTCACGGTCGCTTGAAACCATGCATATTAAAGGTTGACTCGGAGATTTCGAACTATAATTTTTGGTGTAGTAATTAGTGTAGTAATTAAAATAGTCTTCAAGAATTAAAGATAGTCACCTAAAATGTTTAATTCCAACGTTAGAGATGAATCGGATTTTCCGTTTTCATGCAGTAAGGATTTATGCACAGTATAGCACTGCCATAGGATACCGCATATAACAAAATTCCAGATCCGGAATTTTATTTATGACAAAGTTGTAATTTTCTATATGAAGAACTTGGATTTGAGCTTAGTTATTTCACACAATGATTAGTGTATGGAGAAGCATATTAATTTATATAATGCAATAAACACGATTTATTTGAAAAATGAGTGCACCCTCATCGGGAAATCTCTGAGTCGGCCTTTCAGGCTCTAGAATAATTACCTCTCCTGAGAGGTAATTATTCTAGTCGTGCCTGAAAATCCCCCTTTTTCCATGGCAAAAATGTGTGGCTCATTGAATTCACCCTTCGGACAGATAGTGTGAGTAAAAAAAACCCTACATTCAGAATAAAAAATAATTAAAATGGTTAAGAATTATTTTTGCTCAAATGTTTGCTTTGGTTATAAAGAGGGATAAACAGGCTTTCAGAAAACGTTTATTTGGTGTCATTTGGACTTCGGAGGAAGAAGTTATACCTATTTTGCTGAGAGACTTAAAAATCCTGTTTGGCCGATTTTGAGCCAAACGAAGATGTGTGTTTCCATAGAGTAACATGGTCTTCAGCAGTGATTTGAGTAAAAACATTTAACACCAAATTATTGTTAAACAATAGAAAGTGGGAGAATAATTGAAGTATTATCAAAAATAATATCCCGGAGATTACAAAAAGAAAATTCTGAGTGAAAAAATGTTCAATTTCCCAAATAAGAAAGTCAAGGTAGCTGGTGTAAGACCACAGTTTACTTTGGTTCAGCAAGATTTCATGGTTTTAACCTACAACGAAACTTGGGTGCCAAAGTGAAACCATGGAAGGTTTTGTATTCCGCTTGAAGAAACAGTGCGATATTGAATTTTAAGTTTTAATTCCAATTTAAGAAAACTTCAGCTTTAGTTCTCGCAATTTTTGGACGCTGAGTATACTGTATTTGTGCAAAATAATTACCTTAGAGATGTAAAACAAAAATCTCTGAGCAGTTTCATTATTTTCATGAACTGAGACATTGATATGGAGTGATTTTCAATACCTGACTCTTTATGATCGAACATTGGTAATTTAATTTTGTTGAAGATATTTTACTTATAATTATGGTACCAATTAGACCGTTTTATTCAAACTGATATGTTTTTGTCGAGAAGAAATCGATACCATCTGAAATTGCATGTGTGAATTGTCTTTGCTATAATGTGTTATGGTATACGTCGGTGCCAGTCTCTCCACATTGTATGGCTAAAATCGGCCAAACAGAATTTTTAGGTCTCTCCGCAAAATTGACATAGTTTCTGAACCTGAAGTCCGAAAGACACCAAATAAAATCTTATGATAGCCTGTTTATCGCTGTAAACAACCAAAGCAAACATTCAAGCCAAAATAACATTTAACCTTTGAAGAAAAAATCTTTCCTGAATGTAGGGTTTTTATTGACTCACACTGTATATAGATAAATATGGCACTGCCACTAACCTGCAACAATTGGCTGTACATAACTTGGCCCGCCGGTTTTCCATAAATAGAAATGTGCGTGTGGCATGCATGTGCAAGAAATAATGATCCCAACAATACCAATTTTATGAAATTCATTATTCATGACGTAATTAAGATGGCGTAATTAAAATGCTATTAGAGTACCACAGATTAATACTAACAATATCATGTTACTTTCAGGTGGATTTACAGAAAGGGGATTATTGTCTCCGCATACATAGTGTCAGTGATGGTATGAGAGATCAGTTGTCAAAATCAATGGCGTTTCACATTCCAAAGAGGTAACTTGACAATATTCTTTTAAGGGTATTTCCGTTTTTCGTGATCAATTACAAATCTAACATGATGTATATAATAAGTGTATGACATTGAGCGCAACATTTAAAATGAAATCTAACCCTCTAAATCACCCGTAACACTTTAAAAAAGTTTTGTCACTGTCAGCAGTTTCCGAAAGCTTTTCTTACATTTCTGTTTGAAGTCGATACTTATTTTTGACATTTACATTTTTAGAGAAGTCCCCGAATAAAGCTTTTCATTGTTTCCTTTCAGGTATCTGACAAGCTATCAGAATTGAAGGATGTCATTCCAGGCCTCACAGCAAAAACTGTAACAATCCCGTTTTCCGTAGAAACAGGAAAAGTCAACGTACACTTTCACAACAACCTTACCCAGTTTCTGAGATGCTTTCCAGGTAATGAATTACATGATAGTGTCAAATACGTTTTGAAAAAAATCGATTAGATGAATTTCCTTATGAGTGATACTCGTATCTGTTCGTATTCCTAAAGGGTGCAATTAAGCGGCGGTTAAAATGCTACGTTTGAAGGGCTGGTTCGATGAGCCTTTGATGAATTACCTCATAAAACGCGTATCCTTTCTCATTCATAAAGGGTGCAAATGACGAGTCAAATGCTACGTTTGAAGAGCTGGTCAACTCTTTTTCAAAACTTTGCTAACGCCGCATAGTAATGTTTTAAAACCACGTGCAGCAGCAGCATAATTAGTTATATCGTGACCCAAAGTTATAAGTAACCGGCCAAACAATATTTTTTAAAATGTTTACACTCAATATGAGTAAGGATTTTGAACATCGGCGGCCAAATTTCAACATTGTACTCAATTTTTTTTAGAAAAAGGAAACTTGATTAACATATTGACTACCGCGCAGTTACATGTTTTTGTTTGTATGTTTGGTTTTGTTTTGTTTTGAATTGTTTTGGTTTTTATCATTTTTGTTCCTGCAATATATAGCTGCGTCTGTAGCAAAAAACCCTGTCATGAATCGTATCCTTCAAATCTGCAAAGTTATTGAGTTGTTGAAAGCACGAAAGTAGTGTTCTAGTATAATTCTCAGTTAATAAAAGTTTCTTGGTGCTCGCTAATGCGCTATAGGTTTAAAACATTTCATTTTGTTAACAATAGAGATGACAAGCTATTTCTTACCAGAACTCTGTATATTTATTTTATTTCTTTACAGGTGCCATGGGAGGTGCAAGTATTAACGCAGACGACGTCGACGATGACTATAATAGTGACTATTATGACGATGAATCATCTGGTAGTGACGACAGGGAAGAACTCGCAGGTGATACTGTAGTTATAATTTAAATGTGCATTTCGTGCATTTGGCACATTGGGTTTTATTGATGGATCGTGCATAAGATATCCCTGAGAATAATTATTTCCAAATTTCAGTTGATTTATATCGTTCGTTTTGATGTTATAACTTGCGATCCAGTGGATCGACCGACTCATAATCTTTTCATTGTGAAAAGGAGGCACCTACCTGTCCACAATTCTGTCTGCCCTTCTGGCCGTGTGGCCGTCTGCCCGTATTTTCAAAGGTTAAAGTTTCGGAGAAAGTTTCTCATTCGAGAAGTAAAAGATAAATGTCCCCTAGACACCTTCGTATGATAATGAGGTCACGGGTCGCATACCAAGATCAAAGGTCATAATGAAGTCAAGATATAATTGCCCTCATTCGAGAAGTAAAAGTTAAATTGCTACAGAGTATAATATGTTATAGATGCCCCTTTTATAGATGCCCCATTGGGTCGCAGATGTCCTTTGGAAACTTTATACGGTAATGAGGTCAAGGGTCACACACCAAGGTCAAATATCATACGAGGTCAAGTAATAAAATGGGCTAAAAACATAAAATTAGCATAATTTGAAAACAAGTTGACATCCAATTGCAATTAAACTAGGCCATATATACAACATGGGAACCGTCATATGATAATAAGGTCAAGGGTCACTTGTAATGGTCAAAGGTAATCTGAGGTCAAGTTACAACATAGGAGTGAAGGAAAGGTGGATCGCAAAAGCAGGCGACACTAGTAGTTCGAGAACCGCTTGTTTTATTCATTTTCATTTTTGTTATGAGCAAATATTGGTATCTCGCAGTGGCTCAATGAATCGGATATACTAAGGCCAACGGCTCACATTATTTAAAATAGCAATTTTATATTTAGTGAATGGGGTAGTGAAGCCGTAGATCACTTTTTATGTACCGTTAATGTAGGCATCGATACTTAAGGAAGATATGACACAAAATATTTTCATCCATTTTCATCAATTGAATTTTTCAAATTGTGATTTTCAGGGTATGTCTATGACACTGCGCCATTGGCTATGTAATCCAGTAGCGGTATTATTATATTTCAATTGATTTAGACACTATTCAGCCAAATTCAGCCAAATTATCTAAATACATAATCTGCATCAAAATTTCGCCAATGCGTACTGCAGAACTACCATAATATAACCCGGTGTCATAAACTACAGTGTCCGTGTGATGAGTGTCCTACCACCCATCTGTCTATTATGTTCTCCATTGAGTGCTGTGTGCATCATTTGTTTCAGCACTGTATCCAAATGACCTCGACTACAAGGTCATGGTTTATTCCGTACATGTTGCTATAGTAGCTTGGACACTCTCTCATAGGGGACGCTCAGTTTCTTTACACCGGCTTTCGCGATTACCTGACTTTTTTGATCTGGGCGAGTTTTTTTAAATAGTTTAAAAACCGTTTTTCTTGATTACCCGGCTTTCGCAATATGTAGCAAATGCAAACTTGCTCTGGCGCAGCTCCAGTTACACCCACCCACCCAATTTGAAGGCTATACGACCTGCGATCTCCGACAATAACGGCAAACAGACAGGCAGATATAATTCATAATCCAGCTTCAGTGAAACTACGAAAATCGTTTGATTAAAGTTTGTCTGTATATTTTTAGCTTCGTGTGTATATACAGAAATCAATGCACCCGCACTCAGTTAACGATGAATAATGACACAATCCCTGCAGGGACGCTGGCCTATACATGAATCTTGTTGCCAGTTGTCAAACTAACGCAGGTGCGTTGATTTTAGCAAATGCACAGCAATGCACAAGAAGATAAAATTGTCCGTGCATTAACCTCATTCATTATTGCAGGAAATATATTTATTAAAAAACTAAATGAACCAATCCTAGGTCGTGTGTAGGCGTTACAAACACTCCGCGTACGCTCATTAACACACGTTGCATTGATACATATCAGTGCATGTTATTATCCAATCATAATCCCTGTCACATACTAAATGTTTATGAGTAGATATCATGGATCTTGACAAAGGCATATAGCTGGGTTTTGAGGTTTATAAACTAAATCTATATCACTAAAATGCTTGGTTACTTCTTCTACTTCAGTAACAAGTTTTGTTTTGTTTTTTCGTGATTCAGCAAGTTCAGACAAGATTCCTTCTGCCGGAGTATGTGCGCTGATGATCTATGATCCAAAGACGTATAAGGAACCAGAGCCTACCGAACAAGAATTGAGCAAGAAAGCGTCAGAGACTCAAGAGGTTCATAGTTTTTTTTCTAAGGCAATTGCGATTAAAATCAAACAACAACACACAAAAACACTTAAATTGATAGATGACAATTGCCCTTACAATAAAACAAAATACTTGTGTTGACCATCATTTCTCTTGGGACATCGCACTTTTTAAAGTAATAATATGTATTTTTGGTAAATTAATGTCACGAAATTCGTCAAATCACCGCATTACACAAACGGACATAAACATAAGTCAGATAAAAGAAATTATTTGGCGCTGGCATGCATCATTTTAATACTGTAAGTCATCCTTCACTCATCGATTCATTAATATCTCACACATAAGTTTTCAAGAAAATGCTCACAATATCAAAAAATAACTAAATGAAGATGTTTTCTTCATACTCATACTTTTGTTGCAGTTGTCAGATAAATTAGTTCCTTTGGAGCGCCACGTTTCAAACCAAAGAAATGAAGATCGCTGGATGGTCGTCAAACCTTTGGAAAACGCATCAGGAGAGGTATAATCATTTTATTTTTAACTTAAATATCTCGGTAAAAGTATTTAAATTAGTTCTACTTGATTAAAATTTATAAAATGTATTATACCTACCTTTTTTTCTAAATCAAACATCTCTACACCAAACTTAGCGCGCGTCATCATTCTTGTAAATTTGTCTCCGTGGTATTGCTTACGCTTACTAATTTACTAGTTGAATTTCAGCTCACTTTTAGATAAGACAACATGAATGTTATCTTTCGACTACTGTACCCCATGCTTATTAAATTTCACTGACAATCGAGCGACCGAAGTTCGCGAGCGATCGATCTATGGCTTGGTGAAAATTATTTTGGAAGAAGTTAGGAACTTTTCTGTATGACCCAACCAATTACCGTAACTCTAAATCTGTACCAATCAACACATGGCTAAGCAGGAGACATTTGTTTGATTGGTGTTTACATTTGCACTGCGACTACTTTGTGCTGAGTACGAAGTGAATATCTCACTTCCAATAGTCAAGTGCTGCTCCCACGAAACCCGGATAAAGTAGGTCATTTTTCATTTCAAGACAGTGAGACAGCAGGTCACGCTGGCATGCTTTATTTTCTTTTTCACATGAAAACAATGGTGCAGCGCTGACCTCTCCAGTTGGTAGAAAACGTTTGAATCAACTTCGTTTTGGGGGCTCATAAATACGTTGTTTCATTTTACAAATATTGCAGAAATGTTTCTAAAAGTCTACTTCATACCTCAGATGGTATAATTATAATTATCAGGAATGATACTTTTGGGGTTGAAAAAACAAGGATGAAAAGTGAAAAAAATCCTGTTTAAATAATGCGTGGTCTTGACAAATTCAGGAGCCCCACATCATTTTAAAGTTGACCAAATCATAAGGGACATCTTATCTGTAAAAAAGTATGTGCACGTGAAGCTGTATCTGTTTGGAGAAAGCGAAGACCACGGTTAGTTCATAGATTGCCAGTTTGAACATGAATTCCCCTATACTTTAACATAGCGAAAAACATCACTGATTTGCACCGTTTTCTGTGTGGGGAATCAAAACAAAGAGCAAGGACGCGTGTCTTTTGTGTTTGTGCAAATCCATGCCTTCTGACCTCGTACAACAATTTCTGCGGTTATCAATTGTGTCACTGTGACCTCAGGACTGACTGAAGATATGTACAGGTTTTAAATGCTGATAAAACAAGCTTTAAAATGATGTATCACATGTAAACATTTTGCTCGTGAAAAAACACTGTCTTGCGTTTAACACAGTTTGTTTATTAAGACCCTGCAATGAAAATATTACAAAAGTACTCGTATGGTGTCCTCGTGCTTTTTTCAACGCATGAATCAATTCTTATGAAACTGATTAGGCTTCTGCTCATTATCGTTAGCAACACATACAGATCAGTGTCATGATATCATGAACATTCGTCCATTGTATTTTGTAGCACTGGATCCGAGTTGACTCCCAGTGCCTTTCGCGATTGTCGCTGCGAGCTTACTACGAGAGTCCAATGCTTCACTTTCGTGAAACATGTAAAATATAAATGTAAGCGGTTTTGAATAGGACGTATTCACTTTGGATACCTTACATCTGTTTACACCGCAAATGAGAGGGTAAAGATTGTGAGGCCGGGAGTATATATCGTGCTCTTAAGACTATAGAGACAACAAAGTTTGTGATATCAATACATTTTTCTCGTTCATTTTAGGCCGGTGATCTTAGCCACTGGAATGTTTCTGGCAGTTGGATAGCAAGTGATGAGGGCGGTGACGAGACTGAAACAAGTAAGGGGTTTTCAGGTTTTCTATGCATAACTATACAAAATGGTTCTTTAGTTTTCAAGACTATCCAATCTAGCCGACGTTGAAGCCCCAGTATTATTTGTCTCGATATTTGTCCGGCATAAGAACAACAGTTGTTGTAATCAATTCAAAATATTTCTTGGCTGAAGTTTTACTAAAAAATCAGATATTATGACAAGTAATCACTCGTTTATATTGGCATCACTGGCGTCGATTGTGCTCAGATAATTTATGACTTTAATTTACAGGGTTCGTATCGTCTTTCATGACTTGCACCAAGTATCAAGAAGTGGATTTGACCCGCCATTTTTCTGAGGACTATCTAGACACTGCTCCTGAAATTCAGGTACTTAAAGTGCGCACAGATGAGCACAATTTAGCATAAAATAACCTAATAACCTTGTGGAGTAAGGTATAGAATTGTGGTTCCTAACAAAGTTAAATAGCGCTAGGCAATAGTACACGTTTATTCATAAAGGTACATTAGGGATACATTTTACGTTGAGAGGACTATGCTGTTTCATTCGTCACCTCCTTCATGCATACTCAGCGATGTTTGTGGAGTGTCTAGACTATTCGCCAATCACAGGATACAAGCTATACACGGCAAAGTTTAAATTCCTCCGCGCTGTAAGCCCTGTGATTTGTTTGGACCCTTTTCTTAGCTATCAAATCCTGAAATCCTATAACGTGGCCTTTCTACAGCGTGATCATGGCAACACGTCTTTCAATCAGTGGCGTAACCAGCTTTTTTCAGGGGGGCAAAGGGGGCACATTTATTTTCAGGGGGGGCAAGCATATATTAAAATTTGTTAGTATAGTATATGGCCTTTGTAAATCACTAATTTTTCAGGGGGGCAAGAGGGGGAAAGATTCCCCACAGGGGTGGTGCATCTTGCACCTGCCTCCACCCCGGGTACGCCACTGCTTCAATCTTGAAAAATTATTATGCTGCCAACCTGTCCCGTGAGTGACGCTGTTTCTTGATACAGGGGGGATTGCAAAACGTATTCCTATATACAGCCAACAGCGTAACAGATATCCTTAAAACGTGCATCGAACAAAGCATATTTGTTACATAGTTATTACGATTGTGTTGCAACCCGTTACAATCATGCATGCTGGTGGGTATACCTTTTCGACATTCGTAGAATTAATAGAAAATGGTCTAAGACAAAACACTTTACAATTCCCCCTCAATTGAAATAAGGCATCTAATGGTGGTAATCTTTTTTATCTACGACATAATTATAACAACGGTACTGTAAGGTAGGCAAAGCCATTTACTTTGGTTTGTCCAAAATTCCGGGAGAGTACATTATCGGTACCATTTCTTTTCACACACAAAATAGGCCGTCCTGAACTTTTACGAAGGTCCGACAATGGTGGTTTTTACAGTCTCCATGTAAACCTGATGACATATGATGGCAAGTCGTTGAAACAAAGGACAACCGGTGAAAAGGGTAGCATCGAGACACATGACTGGGATCAGGAGGCTTTTACCTTTAAGGACTATGGAAAAGGGGTTCGTTGATTGGATTTGAGTCATCAGGTTATGTAAAAGAGACTACTCTTGAATTATGTTACAAATGTCCTTGATTTGTTAATGTCACGTGATTTAGGATTTGTTTTCGAGAAGGAATTAACATCATTTTTTACAAATGTAAGGTTCAGAAAATCGAAACATATTTAAAACACGGCGAGGAATTCCGATTGAAGAAGAAAATTGTTATTGTTGTTCAAAGAGTGATATTGAAAAAAAGATATGAGTACCTATATCTAGTCTCGCAATCCTGGAACAATAGTTACTATTTTACATTTAATGAAAATGTATGAAAGGGTAAATATGGACAGGCGGGGTATGACACCCAACCTTTTTAAGTGGGTTAATGACATTAAAAAATAAATTGTAGAAGTAATTATAGTTACAAGGGGTGTGATATGCGTGGCCATCCAAAGAATTTGCCTCAATTCCTGCTTACAGCAACAGTATCTACAATGCAATGTCTCTTTTCAAAATAATAGACATATCATTACTCCTGTAAAACAAACGAGTGTTCGTTCAGACAAATTTGTCAGGCATAATTGATAACAGGGTGAACTCATGTGTACTTTTGATACAGCATGACACTGTATTTGTGTCCATTTAGGGTATATACCCACCAGTATATTGGGGCAATAGGACCTACTTTAACCACTGGGGTCCTTTCCCCAAACCCGTGCGTAACCCTACGTGTATACTAACTCATGCGTATGTCTACCAACAGAACCCTTTTTCATGCCAGTTACAGTGCTTTGGACAAATGGGTCCAACCTAGGCATGACTCGTCATGAACGTAGGTTTACGACTGAGTGTCGGGAACAAAACCTGGTATTAAAAAAATGCCAGCACTAATTGCCTGAAATAGCGTAAGGTACACATATTCAGGTATGATAATGGAAAATAAGTTATTGAATAGTACCACCGGAAAAAGTCAAATTTGCTGATGAGTGTCCGTATACCCCAATCCCTAAAAAATAATAGGCGTCCAAATTGCCCCACACTGGGGTAATGGAACTTTCAAAGAAGGTTTTCTCAGAAGCGTGTATCTTTTGCTTGGTTGGAGTTATATGTATACCTGCTTACCCAGACTAGTCTGAAGCCAAAGGTATTTATCTTATGCAGTAAATCATTGCAGATCGAAAAGTTCTTTTAAAATTCGAAAGTCCCTAGGGGGTCATATATACATTCCTTACCCAAGTATCTTGAAATTGTACTTCACAAACGCAAGACATTCTTTCTTTTGAGGGCGTGATGCTAAATACAGGGGCCGGTCCTTTTGGATCGTGGGCTTCTGCTGCAATGGTCCGTGTGAAGTCTGACATAAGTCCTGCTGAGAACGACGCAAGATTGATGTAGGTGAAGATAAACTATCGCCTGAGAAGATACAAGAACTTGCCAAACATTATTGGAATAATGAAGACGCATTACAAAGAGGGATTGGTGATGAAATACGGACACACTCAGTAATTAGCTGTTTTTTTACACGTCTTGATATTATTATGCAAACAATATTTAAGAGTACTTCAGACATGGTTCCTGTTGGTAAGGGGGATGGAGACGTTACAGAGGTATAAAAACAAGCTCAATGAAGCAAAAGATAGCAACTCGACAAGGTATACATTTTAATTAATCTGCCAGCGTTATCACTTAGTCTTATGATGCGAGTCACAGTTCATCTATCTGCGACACATATCGCTCCTTGCAGTACCATAATCCATAGCCCACGGTTTAATCCGTGTATGTAAGTTGGCAATCTACGACACTTGGTATCTGGAAAACTCTCAGTTTACGTACACTAAAAACACCTAAGACTTTCCCATAACAGAGTGCCCTAGCTTCCATAGGGATTCACGGAATAAGGGGAGACCAAGAAACAAATGATACCTGCATAAACATGTACAGGCATTGGTTCCAAAGACTATCGGATTATAGGAGTGAAATCCATGAAACTAGGTTGAATTGTTGTTTTCGTTATGTGTTACTTTATTTTGATTATTAAATGCAGTGTCATATCATTAACAGTTTTAGAAGTTATTCAAGGTAATAGTTAGTTTCTTTAGTATATTTTCTTCCTTTTGGTTTATCACGCCCTCTTTTATGTCTAAACAGCGGGAAAAAATTCTGCTACCCTCAGGAACTTCACCCGGCGACACTAGGTCAGAAACAGTAAATAAATCGCGTAGCGAGCGAACCAAGACACGCAGTCGTAAGAAGCGAGAGATTCGAATATTGGGTCCCAGCCCCTTGGTCGATTTCAAGGACGAGCGAGAAATTTTAATCAAAAAGGCCTTTCGATCAACCGTGTTTGGTCCTGGATCGTTGGGTGTTTTTCACTTACGTTGATCTACGTTGGGAATTACAAGTGAACAGAGCAAACATGGCAAGACCATAGCCAATTTGTCCTCAAGAGGCAATTATTAAATTTCTGTGAAGTAATTTAATCATTGTGCCTAATAAAGGTGTTTAAATGCGGTCGAGTTATCACAGCGTACGAAGGTTTATGAAAAAAAACACTGGCACCTAGCAGATTCGAACCGCAACCTTCCTTTCCCCCCTTCTTCTTCTCTTTTTTGGTTAGTCGGTAAACTGGCATTATTGCATATCACACCACCTTTTGACGCAAGTGGACGGCAATGAAGGACATGTGACCACAGCGAAAAAATAGCAACAATACTTATTTAGGTTGTCCTTGAAGAGCTGGAGTGAGTTAGAGTTGACAACATAGGCAGGCCATTGATTCCATCTTTTATTGTTTTGGGACAAAACATGAGTTCTTGTAGCTTCCTTTTGTAGCACGGACCTTCAAGAAACTTTTGGCGGTGCCCTCGGATTCCTTGGATTCACAATGAGATTAGGCCCAGATGAAACATCAACAAGGTTGTTGTGTATTTTGTCGCATACTTAATCTCTGCATCTTCATCCGAAGCCTGAGATCTCCCCATTGAAGATCCTGAAGTCCTTTGTGACAACACCCTCCTCACGATGTATTCCGCTTACAAAATCTATCAGCCTGCCTTTGGATTCTATCAAGGGTTTTGATGTTACATCCAGATAAGGATCCCAACAGCGACTGCATATTCCAAGTGCGGCCGTACCAGAGAAAGGTATGCAGTAGACTTGGCCTTCTCAGAACAGCTCCACATATTACGTTTAATTACCACAAGAACCTTCTGAGCCTTGCTAGCAGCGAGTCTGAAGTTTGCCTTCTTCCATGAGTGTATTTATATGAAGTTCAATCCCAAGGTATGGATGCGACTCTGTCTGAGGACAGTTGTTCCCCACAAATGCATATCGCCTATCCGGAGGATTTCGATTGGCAATGTGATGGTACAACACTTAGATAGGTTGAAATTCATCAACCATGCCTCCTGCCACAGTGCAAGCAGCTTAAGGGCGTTTGCAGAATAGAAACATCATTTCTCTTTTGTATTGGGAGATACAGTAGGCAATCATCTGCGAATAATCTTGCTTTGGTAGTGTAGCTTATCCGGTAATCGTTTATATATGAAGAAACAAAATGGTCCCAGCACCGGTCCTTGTGGGTACCCCGGATGGTAACTTCAGCAGTAAGATGACTCGCCATCAATCCCCTCTCTGTTGACTCCCAGTCAAAAATTAGAAATCCCTGTAGAAGTGAAATCTAATACCTAAGTGATGTAACTATGCATAAGACGTCTGTGGGGTACGTGTCGAATGCTTGGTGTAAAGTCCACACAGCTACTTCGACAGTTTTCTTTTCTTCAGAGCCAAGCAAAATCATTGATGGTGAGATACGCTGAGTCTGTTGATCTTCTTGATCTAAAGCCGTGTTGGTTATCTGACAAGATGTATTTTTCATCAAAGAACTTCATGAGTGACTGTGTAGATATGTTCGAGTAATTGGCAAACAACAGAGGTGTAGATACCGTCGGTAGGTCGCTGGGTCAGCACGGTCTCCCTTCTGAGATTGGTGCGATGGTGTGGCCAGTTTCCAATCCTTAGGTATCTCCCCACTGTAATTGATGTCTGGAACATATTGCTAAGCAAAGGGGCAAGCTGGTTTGCATAGTTTTTAAAAACCATGGGGGAACTCCATCTGGTCCCATGGGCTTTTAGAAGCCTCATGTGCCTAATCAATTTCTCAACACCAACTACACTAATGGTCAAATTGGATATATCACAGGCAAAGTAAATTCCACGGCATGATGTTGTCCTTTTCTCTGTGAATACACTCTGGAATTGCGTTCAAAATGTCAGCCCTTTTCCTTTCGCATCACTAACTGTCCTGTTTTTATCTTTCAAGTCACCAACTCCTGAATTTTCTTGCCTTGACAGTCTTAATATAAGACCAAAATGCCTTGGGCTTATCTTGTTATGGTTGAGGAAGAATTCATCAACAAACTTTGCCTTAGCTCGCCTTACCGCTCTGGTGGAATTCTCTCCTTGCAATGTAAAAATTTCCATCCTTAGTAGTCTTTGACTTTCGGGCACGTTGTAAGTCGCTGCTTCTTCTCCCTTGGCCTCCGCATGACCTTATGACCAAGGGCATATTGAACCTAGAACTTTCATCCGGCTAGGAATTATTTTTATGCATTGCTTCCAGGATACTGTCCTTGATGGCATTCCATTTCTCAGCAGCACTGTTGTTGATATGCTCACTAAAATACTCAGTGGAGAAGTTATAACAATGGCTGCTAATGGCTTCAGTGTCCGCTTTTTTTCCAAACATTTCTTGCGTTCACTTTACGCTTCCTGGTGGGACGAAGCTCCATATCGACCAATACTGCATCATGATCTGAAATACCATTATGACAGTCACTTCCTCCTACAGTGGTCAATTATTGGTGAATGCTAAGTCAAGGATGCGATCTTTCCTGGTGGGCTCGGTTACATGCTGGTAGAGATTATGATCCTGGACAGACTGAGCGAATTGTCAGCAAGCCTTCCTACTACCACTGTCTTACTGCTGACAACGGATTGGTCTTCCAATCAATGTTGCCTGCATTAACTCACCTACTAAAGTAAATTTGAACTGTTCATCTGGGCTCCTATTTTCAAAATGGATGCATTAAGTTCATCAACCTTTTCACACCATCTTTACTTCCCCTTGGGGTTCATAGAAATTACCAATAAAGCGATTTTTGGCATTTCATGTTCAACTCGCTCCAGATAACTTCACAAGAAGATCCAGATCTTTACGATGTTTACAGCGAGATCAATCCTTATTTGCCTGAAAAAACTCCCCGCCTGGAGTGTCGGTCACCCTATCCTTCACCTCGCATGTAACGATGCTATACCTACGCCACGGGACAGTCCTAGCTTTAAATGTTTCAGTATAGTGCGTCTGCAATCTGCATACTCGTCCACATAGATAAAACTGAAGTATTATAGTATTTTAAGCAGTAGCTACTTTTCATGGAATACTTCATCGTAGGATTGGTTTCTATACTTATGGTAAATTTTTGGTAGGGCAAACCAGAAAAGTCTTTTCACATGTTTTAGCTTTCGTCATCGTGGGATGATGACATGATCACAAACTGATCCGGTTCACTGCTTTTCCCGCGGAGTTGACAGCACTCTCATTCCTCGGTGCGATGTTCTAAGCAGGGAATCATATACATGATCTAGGGTAATACTGCCAACGTCTATTGGCAAGCTCAATGTATAGTATTTCGATAAACACTGTTTTTACGCCGAAAAACACTGTTTTTCGAGTGAAACCACATTGTTTTTTTCGACTGATAAACATTGTTTTTCCGGGAAAACATGTTTTTTTTGATTGATAAACTGGTGTTTATCGATAAGCAGGAGGGTTATCAAATCGAAAACATTGTTTTTCGACTGAATAACTTTGTTTTTCGATCGAAAAAAATTGTTTTTCGAAAAACAAAGTTTATCGGTGAAAAACCATAGTTTTATCGAAAAACATTGTTTATCGAATTCGAAAAACATTGTTTAATCGGCGAAAAACAATAGTTTTTCGATAACTGAGTTTATCGTAAAGTATTGTTTATCGATAAACTTTGTTTTTCGACGAAAAACATAGTTTTCTCTAAAACTTTGTTTTTCGATCGAAAAACAGTGTTTATCGGGAATAACAGTGTTTATCGAATTACTAACAGTGAGCTTGCCATAAACGTCCAACGCGTTCATGTTTGTGTTTCCCCCTTCTTGTGTGTTCCCCCTGCTTAGAACATCGCACCCGAGGAATGAGAGGACTGTCCAACTCCGCGGGAAAAGCAGTGAACCCGATTAGTTGTGATCATGTCATCATCCCACGATGACGAACAAGCTAACATTGTGAGTACTTTCTGGATGTGCCTAACAAAAAAAAATTACAATAAGTAGGTAAGTTGGTTCGAAAAAAAACTTAAAAATTCAGAGAGTGTCCTGAAAAAATGTATCCTCGGAACTTAATTTTAGAAATCATTTGGAATATTATCAATATGATCATATTCTACGAGTGTGGAGATTACTGTGTAGTTTTCTTGATTTGTAACTGATTTAAAATCCCTGAAAAAATCTCTATTTTGCAAAAAAAAGTTCCCTACTCCACGAAATTAGTAATATTGCTAACAGAGGCGTATTCTCAAGTATCTGCATTTTGCAGATCTGGAGTAGACTGCCGATCTGTGATGGTTATATTCGGGAAACGTATGTTTATTTCCTTCGTATCTCCCAGGTGGAAAAATGTCGTCCGTATTTCATCTGCCTCTTGTGACAGGTTTAGGCTGAGCCAACAGAACACAGAAATACGAGCGCTTTAATAAAAGCTAGATTTGGCAATTTGACAATTTCAAGCTTTAGGTTGGCTGAAGATTTCCGATCAACACCAGTGTACAAAGGTAATTTCCGAGGGTGCTCATTTGGCTGTGGTATGCTCCGAGGCCAATCAATCCCCCATTTGTTTTGTTTTTTTTTCTTTCTTTCTTCTTTGTTTTTTTTTTTGTGTGGTGTGTGTTTTGTTTTGTTTTGTTTATTTATTTGTTTTGTTTGGTTTGTTTTTGGGGTTTGTTTTACATACCTCACTCTCAGATGTATTTTTGAAATACTCTCACTCTCAGATGGGGTGGGATATTCTTAATGTGTAATGTTAAATATTTTACCTTTTTGAACATCGTAATTTTCATAATATTGAGGAAAATTAGATCCAGTGGGTGAGTGGGTGTTATTAGGATATTGACGGTGTTAATCGACTTATTAGTTCTTAGCATCGGTTCACATTACATACGAAGGGTAAGACGGGGGTAAGAGTCCCACGATTGACCATTGGGTAACTACAAGTAGCAGGAAGCCATTTGGAATATGTATCACCCCTAATAATACACCCACTGGGCCTGCCAACATATGTAATGACCCCACTTCACCGAAAAGTTGCCACTATTATGTGGCTGAAGAATTCCGACTATGGACGGAATACGCGTGTCCTTTCACCGATATGCCCTTCCTGGAAGTGTAGTAGTCACTGGTACTTGATTGTCCTATCCTATTTTAGTAGCCTCCCTACTTTTCATATCAGGTATTTCTAGTGTTTGAGGAAAAGGAACGATATATTACTGCAAGACAACAACAGTCTTAATCAATGTTGAAATCATAACCACTCTTACTTGCTTTTGTCTTTCTTAAAGCTGGAAATTTTACACGCAGCAACTAAGAGATGGCAGTCATCAAAACAACAGGGAAGTTGCTTTTCACCTACGAGAATCCAAGTCAGCTGATGACTTACCAAAGCCAGAAGTGTGTATAGTTTATAATTTATCTACCCTATTATTGTTAACATTAGTAAACATTCATCTATGCTATTTTATCTTAGAATATTATTCAGAAGAAAATGTTTCTTCCCCATATTATTTTCCCGGATTGATTTTCTTGATACAGGAGCAGAAGACAGGTGAGAATCAGTGGCACTTTGATCAGCAACATCAGCTCAGAGAGCAAGTAGAGAAGTCTGGGTTAACCACCAGAGAATTCGGATCGGCAGCAGATGGATGTGCCATGATAAAGGAGGTAAAATTCTAGAATATCTTTGCAAATGGTGACTAGAGTGATGGCTGTCAGTCGTTCTTGTTTTTGCAAGCAATTTAAAGTGCATTTCGTGATAAAAACACCTTCTTTTTTGTTAATGTTTCACTAGATCTCCTTGAGAAAAGCTTATTCCCCAAAATTCAATCGATTCTGATCTGCTTTTTGGTGTTAAGAGCATTTTTTTGGTATTAACGTCTTCCCATAGACCACTGTATTGTAATTGCTGTCCGTATTTACGGACAGAATACAAAAGTTGCGAATTTCTTGCAGAGACGGTCGAATTTGAACGTCAGATTGAGCGCACATACTATACTTAGCCCTCGGTTAAGATGGATACAAAAATCTCAACTTTTTTGGAGGCAAGTCCAGGGACGATGCTGGGAATAACGAAATTACCCTTTAAATAAGCGGCCATTTGACCAGATCAACACTCTTATCTTCCAATATCCTCTGGTTATCCCTTGGTGATGCTAGAAAAGGACATTTTATATGAATTTGAATAGGCCCAGTCGCCCAGAATCGTCTCCCGTTGTTTCGTTGTTCCATTATGCACTATTCCAAAAGATACCACAGCCTCACACTTCGTTAATAGTTTCAAGAACTCACCGCCCTATATAAGGGTGATGCGCTAAGAGGAGCAGAGCATCTTGAGACTATTGCAAGGTTTAACCATGTTATATATGAGCTGTTTAAAGGGTAATATTAGGTGGTGGTTATTGTACTCTTACTTAGTTGATACACCAAGGGTTTTATTTATTTTATTTGTGAGAATTTAACGACAAGACTTCTGATAATCCAACCTTAAATTGGATAAATAAGTAGTTGGTCTCTTTCACAAATTCAGGACTTAATTCGCTGTGTGAATGAAGACTTTCCACCTGGGTCGCAACTTTCACACACCGACCGAGAAAGAGAAGCACATGAAGCCTTTGCAGATGTTCGCAAACGAGTCTACATAGGTCGAGAGGAGTACTTCAAAGCTATTGATGACCACTTTGACAAGGCTGCTGAAGGTACCGGCAACAATCGACCGCTTGTGATTATGGGCCAGTCTGGATCCGGGAAGTCCGCCCTTGTTGCCAATTGGTGTGGGCGCTTTGAAGAAAAGAACCCCGACGATTTCTTGTTCGTTCATTTCATCGGGAGTTCACCAGAGAGTGCGTCACACTTGAACCTGCTTAGAAGGTAAAATTTGTCAGGCTAGAGGTTAGTTTATAATGGGATTGGTCTATGGTATTTCAATTTGCTTTGTAAAACTGAGTCAAGTGTTGCCAAGTATCATCATGAAACGAATCAGACGACTATTTGCGCGTCAGGTGTTATTTGAAGCCAGAGAACAGAAGTCTCCCGTGTTTGGATAAGCTAGGCGAAACTCAATTTAAATTAAGATTTGGGGCCTGATTGCTGTGAACAATCAACGTTTATTTCACAAACAAGATTTCTTATGCGAGTTGCTTAGTATCCTTAAATGTGCAACGTAATTCCTCCTAATTGTGTCCCCAACTATTATGCCTTTTATTTTCAGATTGTACGAAGAGATTCGAGTACATCTGCAGCTAGATCTCGCTATTCCGACGTCCGATCGCAATCTTGTTCTGGAATTGCCAACATGGCTGAAACTCGCAAGTAATCAAGGCCACCGCTTTATGTTGGTACTGGATGCACTTAATCAACTAGATAGCGGCGCTGCCTCTACTGGTAGGGCATTTTGTTTGTTCCATTTTTTATTTGTCGTATGTATATTTAGTTTAAGACATTCCTTGAACTTTTTACTATAATTGTAATCGTTGTTTTATGCGTGCAAGGTTCAGTTCATTTCTATTATCAGCCACCAGTTTTATCTGCAATGGTTTAAGCTTTTGAACTTGTGTGACACTCTTTGCTCATTCTCCATTAGGTGACGAGCAGGACTTGAAATGGCTACCAAAGGAATTGCCTCCAAACGTACACCTGTTAATGTCCACATTACCAGGGAGAGTAAGTATGCCACAAGATACCTGTTAACCAGTCTTATAAGAGTATGTAATTTATAGCACTGCACGTAAATGACATCTAAAGGCACTCAGGGACATTAGCAGAAAATATTAAGTCCCTCTGGTCAGCTTTTTCCCCATAATAAGTATATTCATCGGGGTAAAATAAAACCTTTCAGAGAAACTTACTCCGAAATGAGTGGAAATCGCTCTTAAGAATGGAAGATTACTCCAAAAAGAGTGGACATCACTCGAAAAAAAGAGTTAGAGTTCCCAAAGAGTGAGTTTTAGCTCTTTTACATTTAGAGAATAATAATCCGATATGCATGCTTCGTTTAGAAGTTGCGACCATTTTACTTACAAGTAATGTTTGCATTTTGCTACATAATAACGACCTTTAGATTATAGGTTTATGCGGGTAAAGGATGCATAAGAGACATAATGCCTAACTTTCCACATAATTCTCGTTTGTGGTCAAACGTACTCTCTAAATGTAAACGAGTGAAAATTTCACTCCCAAAAGAGTGAAACCACTCCAAAATGAGTGGTTTGTACTTTAAAAAAAAAAGAGAATTTCCACTCAAAAAAGTGAAAATCACTCCAAAAAGAGTGGATTTCCACTCGTTTGAGGAGTTAAACGAAGGACAACACTTTTGAGGAGTTAAACGAAGGACAACACGAAAACGGGTGGAAATCCACTCTTTTTTGAGTGATGTTCGCTCTCTTTGAGTGAAAATATGCGTTTTTACGTACAAACCACTAATTTTGGAGTGGTTTACAAGAGTTTCACTCTTTTGGGAGTGACATTTTTACTCGTTTACATTTAGAGATTAGGCATTATGTCTCTTATGCATCGCATTCGCATAAACCTGAAATCTAAAGGTCGTAAATATTGTTTCCTATAGGCAAAAGATGCTGTTGAACAAGCTGACTGGCCCACTCTTCAGGTATATCCTCTGAATTTAGACGAGAAACTGGAGATCATTACTGGCTATATGTCTTTATACGCGAAAACACTCAATGAGGAACAGACTGCGCTCATCCTTCAAGCAGAACAAAGCAATAACCCGCTCTATCTTAAGGCACTTCTGGATGAGGTAAGAGCAATGATTTTTTCACGATAATTATGATTGCTAGGCCTATACCGCCAACTATGCGAAGTCTGTACCGTTTGGGTAATGTTACAGGAATCTCACTCCTCCTAAGCATAATAATCACATAGCTTGATATCTTTTGACTTAAGGGAAAAAACTTGTATTTTAGTCATTTTTTTTCTAAATGTTAGGTGCGCATGTATGGCAGTTTTGAGCAGCTAACTACGGCCATCAAGTCCATCTCTAACAGCTTGATGATCAGGTCAACTCTTCTCAGATTTTAGAATCGTCTTGAAGCAGATTTGTGATAATGGCAGGGTGTCCAAGGTATAAAGCTAATAACGCCGGGCAATAATATTTTTTTCGTAAGTTCGATCCTTTTTCCCGAATTCAGCTGGAGCTAAGTTAGGAAAATCCTAGACCAAATCACTCAGGTTTGTCAACATTTTTGGGATAAGGTCAACGTTGATGTCCATTAGATTAGATGTCATACCAATTACGCAGTGTTGTTGATTGACTGGCTATTTAAGAGATAAAATGTACATTGGAACCGTCAGCGAAAGGTCAACAAGGTCACGCACAGGTCAAAGGTCAGTTACAAATCATTAGATCACACTGGCAAACATTTGTGCACTGCAACATCTATTGTATTTTTTTAAATTTTGTATTAAGGTTGGAATCATCAGGATTACGATTTTGTGTGATTGTGCAGCTTATTTTCATCTGGCTTACTGAATGAAATAATCATCAAGCAAGACAGAAAAACACTAAAAAATAAGCAGTTATATGGTGAATGCAATCGATATGCCATTAAGGTCAGACATGATTACCTCCTAATCAGGGTCGGTTTAAAGCTGTTTTAGGCAATTTAGGGTCACTTAAGGGTAGTGTCAACACTGGTGCTTTTGTTTTTACACGAATTTCTGATTTTTGCACCATTTTAAACATCAAACTGTTCTATAGTTACCAACAAAGGTTATCCACTGCAGACAATCTTTAGCTGTAGTTTTTGCCGATTTAAAACAGCTATTTGACCATTTAAAGTCATAAAAACCGCTTGGTCTAAACGGCGGGAATTTAAGCACATTTCACGCCGTCAGGCGCAAGGCGCACCATCGCGTCGCGCGGTGAATTTTTGCTGCGTAATGAAGCGTGCGCGTGTTTTAATGTACTTTTGCGCGAACGCATCTTGGAAAAACGAAAAATAATATTTGAAAATGTAAACAAGCGCTAATTTAGACAAGATGAAATTTCAATTTCTTCTAATTTCTGGAGTTAGAGACAAAATATGTTTGATTCAATAGTGCAAAAAAAAAAAAAAAAAAAAAAGAGACAGCTTGAAATGGCGTGAAAAGTCACTTTTTTACTAAAACATGGATTTTCTCAATGTTCAATTTTCGCAAAATTTGGCAAATTTCAGACAAGATAATTCCAAAAATACCGAAGTAAAAGGTAAGGTTTAACTTTCCTACGATAGCAATTGGTCTTCTCCGGGGACGGTTTTCTCAATTTTTCATTTTTCGATTTCTAACTAAAGATATTCGCCAATATATACTCAAATTTTGGAAAAGAAAAGTAAAAATCACACTTTTTTTGACATTTTTCCTTATATTTCGAAAAGTAAGCTCTATTTTTAAAAAATGAAAAAAACCGTCCCTAGACAAATTTGTCTTGTTTCTAAAAAATAACATAAGAAATCATGAAAATTCAAATTGTTTTTGTTATGCTGTCTGAAAATTTTGGGGCAAAATCGTGTTTTTTAGTATTTTTTTTCAAAATACGGAAAGTTTTACATTAATCTGATGCCATCATTGGGTTCATCGTCCAATTTTCTTTCTAGAAATGTATACTTTTACATACAATAATCAAATATTTGCAAAGTTAC
This sequence comes from Ophioderma brevispina, assembly GCA_023653785.1. Taxonomy (NCBI): domain Eukaryota; kingdom Metazoa; phylum Echinodermata; class Ophiuroidea; order Amphilepidida; family Ophiodermatidae; genus Ophioderma; species Ophioderma brevispina. Next base: position 73,194 of record JAMKCH010085485.1, read on the forward strand.
AAACTAAAATAGATACTCGGAAACTCAAGGTTCACACTGCCCTTAAGCCCAAAATGTGCATCAGGGGGGTTGTGACAATTAGCGACCCTGGGTCACTAGTGACCCTGATGAATTCATCAGGGTCACTTGTGACCCCGGGTCGCTAATTGTCACAACCCGCATCAGGGGGTTTTTGTTGCTCAATAGGCCAGTTATCTTTTTTTAATTTCCTGGGCAGGTAAAATTTCAGTCCGACTCTGCTACTACTTGAAAGAGAAAAGTTAGCACACTAAAACAATCAAAGGACAAAATAAATGCATAAATATGTTTACGATAGATTTAACGATATTAAGCGTCAATATAAAACTCTTTAAGCTTGTACATCAAACATAGGAAGTTAATGCCCCATTTTAATGCCACTGTAAGTTAATGGTAATTCTTATTCAGTGGGCGTGGTTTATCATGTTAACAAGAAATTTGATTGGATTAGGTCAAAGTTCCGCCCATCCATTACTGGGTAATAGATGGATAGTGCGTGCAGCAATTACGCGGTGTAGTCGAATACATGACACGGGCAAACGGCGCGTTTATACTGTGTCGTGCATTTCGCGTTGGTACGCAAATGCAATTTACGCAGCGTGACGATCACCGCTCGATGACTTTGGTTCCTTGGATTGAAACATTTGTTTTCAAGAGGGGTGCAATTATTTAATGAATAAAAAAGAATGATGTTAGAATATTTTTGACAAATAAATTATGTCGATAAAAAAGCAAAAATTACACATTTCTAAATAAGAATGAGAAACAAAAGATGAGAAACAAAAAAATCTCATCTTTTATTCTCTAAACCAATGTAAGTGAAAACAGCATGTCTTGACGTATGAAAACAGAAACGTGCATACGCAATTGTATTTATAACATTTCAACTAGCTTAATAACATTTCATCTAGCTTATGACAAATGTCTTAATTATATAATGAAAATGGGGTGCAAATTCATAACTTTTTTGAACATATTTTGTTGTTTTGGCTTGTGAGTATAATTATAGCCAAAAAATGCCAAAAAAACTATAAGGTCAGACACGAACTTCTCTTTGGTGACACATAAAAGCGCATTCATAGCTCGCCGTCGCAGCGGCTCGACTTCATGATGCCACTCCTCAAGTCTCAAATTCGATTACAACGATGAGGACTATGAAGGTACCTTAAGATTGAATCTGATGCTGCATGCAAGTAAATGTTTAAGATCATATATTTACACAAAGTATCTTTCTTGAACAAAGAAAAGTGATTAAAACATTACAATATTTCCCATTGTAGACCTGGCCTTGTTCGTGATACAACAGTTGCAATATGGTGCTCTCATCGAGGTATGAGCGAACAAGAACTTGTTAATTTCCTGAAGGTTAGTTTCTATATATTAGTTTCCAGAAAAATAGTTAATGCTAACGCTTTCAAACGATTTTCTTAAGAAAACAGCTCTCTTAAAACACATTCTAGTGTTCTCGCCACGGCTCCACTCCTCAATTCTTTTAAAATTATTAAATTATTTGACTGTATAAAAGGTGGAAATGGATGTTGAATACTTTTCCGTTTAGAACATGATTATTGAATTTGTTTGAACAAAATGACATAAAGGACTACGGTCTGTCTTATTTTTTTAAACAATTGGGTGTATATATCTCCTTACGCACGCCTTTTGCCTATGCATCCACCTATCTATTCAAGATCACCTCCTTTGACTATACTATGTATAGTAAAGGCGGACGCGTTGGCAGAAAACCTATTGAACTTTCTTCTAGCACTTACTGTCAATTTACTTATAATTCAACCATGAAATCGATGTGAAAAAACAACTTTACTCGCTCACTTTCGCAAAATATCATTGTGATTACGTCATATTTCCGTTATACCTTATCCACATTGTAATAATTATTATGTTTTCATTTTTAATTATCAAACTTAATTCCACCACATTTTAGGTTCCTTCGCACGTCTGGTCTCCGTTCTACCTCTCGTTGGAGGAAAATTTAGTCAACCGTAACGGAATAGTGAATTTCTTCCACGATTACATGCGTCAGGCTGTAGAGCGAAAGTATCTTCCTACAGAAGAGGATAAGAAAAAAGGATATCTAGCTCTAGCAGACTTCTTCCGTAGACAGGATATTGAAAAAAAAAAAAAAAAAAAAACGCTTGATTAAGTATAATTCAAAAGCTACACTTAATCTGCACATTTGGGTGAATTCAAGCAGGATGCACCCCAGCTATGGCTGCCAGTGAGGTGTTGGAATGTGCGAAATCGGATTCGTGTATACCTTATCCACATTGTAATAATTATTATGTTTTCATTTTTAATTATCAAACTTAATTCCACCACATTTTAGGTTCCTTCGCACGTCTGGTCTCCGTTCTACCTCTCGTTGGAGGAAAATTTAGTCAACCGTAACGGAATAGTGAATTTCTTCCACGATTACATGCGTCAGGCTGTAGAGCGAAAGTATCTTCCTACAGAAGAGGATAAGAAAAAAGGATATCTAGCTCTAGCAGACTTCTTCCGTAGACAGGATATTGATGAGAGATATGTTAGTTTGCTTTGATGTTATTATTGCACACAGTCATTAACCGGGGCAATGGCCAAGGCCCCACTATTTTAGTGGAGATCAATATCTTAGAATGCCCTCCATATTTTGCAATTACGGGGGAAGTGCAATGTCACAATAGAATGCGATTTATGTGTCATATCCTCCTGAGCATCAATGTAGTGTTATAAAAGTACATTTTTAGAAAGTAAATAATGCGAATAATATTTTTAAGGTTAAGCATAATTATACACTCACACAGATTGCTTCGATATCAATAAATCGTGATATAGTTAAAATTTAAACGAAAAACTTCCTGATAATCTCATTATATGAAAACCATTATTAAAATTGTCCATTTTGAAAATAAAGGGAAAAGGCACACGATATGGCGTAATGGCGGCTTTTCTTTTCAATGTTTTTCATAGGATCCATTACCCCTCTTAAATTTCAAATATATATATTCAGAAACAGAAGTTGCCCCCCCCCCAAACAACGAAAATACGACACCCCATCCTCCTGCACCCAACCCATCATTCTTTAACTATTGGAGTGAAAAGATTAATGTAGTGTAAAAGCCATACATATTCAGATTAGGAAATAACAAGTGAGACTTTTAATTCCTCATAAATTCAAAAAAATTTCAAATCAAGAATCTTTGATTCGTGTTTGAAAAATTAGCCAATTCTACAGTCCCAGAAATGAAAGATAGTGGCCTTAGGTTGGCCATCAAAACGTTGATTGTTTTCCCACCTTAACGTTTTCCGTAGGTTGATGAAGTGCCCTACTTGCTAGCACAGGCTAGAGAGATGGAACGACTTCCGAGCTACTGTTTCTCACAATTGGCCGGGTTTCACAGCGTCCTATGAATACAGAGACGGCAGATAACCAACTTTCAGTCTTGGCGTCCGTACTGTTTAAACTTCCATAAAAAAAATCCAGATCATGAATACTCTTATTTAAAAGAGATCATGTTTTATTTTGAAAACTAACAAAAAAACAAAAAAACCGAAAATTAAAAAAAAATATGTGATTACATTACCGTTGGGAGGATAAGGAGCAAGTGAAGAGGAGTACTTGAAAGTACTCAAACGGTCGGACTGGAAAACTATTGGCACCAAAAGCTGATCTCATGCCGAGCTATGGCAGGCCTTCTTTAGCAACTTGGACTGCTGACAGGAGCCAGGTATTATAAACAAAATCTTTAAACCGTATCCGATAACTGGAACCAATCACAAATGTTTCTATATTGTGACTTTAGATACGTGTCCATTTTGTATGGTGCACGTATATAGATATCTTTAATGTAACTCAAATAACATTTGTGTTTGGCCGTAGCAAAAATAGGAACGGATTCAAAACTACAACCACCGATTCCTCACCCGCATCGTCTATCCGGTTTCTTGTGGTTTGAAACGGTTTGCATCGTTCTTAACGCTGGTCAACCGTCGGTTAGGGTTGAAGTTGCCCTATTTTTATTTTAATGTGAAAATTTGACGTCATTATTTTTTAAAACACGTCAGTGTATATGTCTTCTGCACTCCCGTTTTGGTATATAAGGAGCTCATTTGGACCCCTTGAAAACCACTTGCCATTGATTTATTTTTACAAAACCTCCAGCCTTGAGGGGTAACATCAACAATGTCCCCATACAAAGAAAAAGAATTGAAATCGGCGGTTGTATCGATTCAAAATGGTTGGGACAAAAACCGATTTTTATGTCTCAAAAATATTTCCCTCCAAAATTACTTTAAACGAATGGAGATTTTCCATAAATTTGGGTCATCAATAAGGGAACTTAAAATAAAAAGTTGCTCCAGGCATAATTTAAGGAGCAAAACAAGTTTTGAATATGGCCACTGTATGTAGCCTCCATTTTTCTTATGAACTTTTAAAAATTTCCTCAATTTTGTTTGAGAAAAGAATTTCTCACGGAAAAGTATTTTGTTTATGATAAAAGAGAGAAGGGGATTCCCGAGATTGTTTTGCTAAGTGCACGTTTAGATTGCACAATAGGATAAGTGGGGAATTTCCCAATAATGCTAAACTTAGTAACCGACTCAACTTGTTTATGCTTTGAGATCAGAATTTGCAGAATCTAGGAATCCCCATAGTATCGTCGTGGTCACGACCTAGTGTCGAATCTGATTTTTTGGTCAAATTGCGTTAATAGTGTGATCTTGGTTCTTTTATGTACTCTTTATTGTACCCAAAAATAAAAGTGAAAATTAACATCTCCTAACCAAAAATAGCCGCAGTCGAATAACACCCATTTGTAAATAAAACGGTTTCACAAACAATCGATACGTATTCGATAGCTTTGGCGTGTCCCATATCTCAAAGCACACATAATAAATTGCGAACATACTTATTCGCTGGGAAAAATTGCTACTTCAGTGAGCCAAAATCGATAATAGGGTCTGTCAAGATTTAAGGCCTCGGTGAAATTACCTTTCTTCATGATGGATTTGTTATGTTATTTCAACATTTTAATTTTTGTGTTTTAATTATGTTCTTGTACTAATGTAAACCTACACTGTCTGTGCGTCGTGAAAAAAAACATATCCAAGTTTGTAGTTTAACATTTGTACAAATAAAGTAAATTATTTATCACTTTTAGGGGGACATAGTGACATTACCCAAACCCTCGTATTAACCAAAGGGGCGGAGTTACCACCCAGTTAAACTTTCCTCCGGTGGCCCAAAACGTTAAAAACTAAAAACTTAAAAACTTTCGGTTAAAGCAATATTAGCACATTTTTTTGAAGATCGCCCGCCCCAATTTTTCAAAATTGATATTTTTGCACAGGCTATGTTGGTATTGTCTAGAAAACTACACGCGTGCGAACGAGAATGCTAAAAACTGCGTATTTATCATAAAATGAGCGATTTTTTAATTTAGAATTGGGATCCTAGATTGTACTTACGGCAGAGCTGGAATTTAAGTTTTATGATGTCCGTCCATGATGAAATAGTGCCACCTCAAGAAAATTACCTCTACTTGACTTCTGAACCACAAAACACAACTAATAGACGAGCGTAGATACGTACATGGCGCTATTTTCCATGCTATTTCATATTGGAAGGCGTTTCTCAGCAGCCGTTGAATTTTTATTATCGGGGATCCCGATATTAATTAGTCTCGTTACAAAATTCCTCGTTTGCGACACCTAGCCATAGTAAGAAGCTTAACCATTCACAGTTATAGTTTACTAGTGCCAGTTACCAATGCAACCGTGTCAACATCTCAATTTGTTTGTAAAATTGTGGGTGCTTTTCAAAAAATATGTGCTAATAATTGCTTTAAAAAGCGGCACTGGGCACATTTTCACAAAATATGAAATTTCTTCATTTGCTCTCAAATGATAGTCTAGGCCATTGGAAGACAGAGAATATAGTTTTACACATAAATACATAACCCCAAAACAGATAGGGACATTGTATGAGGATAAGAATCCAGGGTAATTTGTATGGCCAACTTTTAAGTTTTCCACAACTTTAATCAACAAATGTGTTATATTACATGAATATTTTTTGACACGTAACTCACTGATATTAAACACAAAGGTTATAGACAGTCAACCGTGTGTGCATAGCGTGAGAAACACGGAGTGGGGTGTTCATGTGTTTAAAAGCATTTTTTTCTCGTCTGCTCAATTTCGCGTCCGCCGGCGACGCTAAATTACAAAAAAAAAAAAAGAAAAAAAAAAAAAAAAAGAAAAAAAAAAAAAAAAAAAAAAAAAAAAAAACAAAAAAAACAAACCCAACACCCCAAAAAAAAACAACCAAACACACCCAACCTCAACCCTCTTTCTTTTCCCCGAGATAAAGGAAGCTGATTTGGTCTTAATCACTAGGAAGAGAGTGCTAATGTATACAAAAGCATTTTAAGTATTTTAAAAAAAATAATCTATTTTGAAAAATCTTGAGGGCGCACTATTTTTGTGCCAGTGTCTCTTTAAGTCTTCCTAGTTATTTCACATCCTTCTGCTCCTTTTGGCGAAACAATGTGAAGGTAGCACCGTCCCCGGGGTTATTAACTCACTACCCATTATTGAAAAATGCAAGCAATTCGCGATGGTCATTTTACTGCCCATATTCTGGCAATAATTAGCGCTAATGCATTTTCCTTTAATCATTTATTTTCATTCATTAGCCTACAAATACCTAACATAATTAGGCACATTACCTTAAAACCTATACAAACAAACAAACAGAAATAACATAAGACAAGTTGTTTTTAGTAGTTAATAGAATATAAATAAAGGTTTTGTAGTATCCATCTATGGGCTCAGAATGTATATCCTCGGGCCCGTGAAAAAAATAAAAATAATGGCGCCATTATTTAGTTTTTTTCCGACCTCGGGCACATATTTCGCCTAAAATTGATACTGCATTACCTTTTAGTTATTAGTTCATTTTGTTTTTTTTTTTTTTTTTTTTTTTTTTTTTTTAAATATGTTGATTAAAAAAACTAGTCCATTTTCCATATCATTGGGGCCAAAACCCGCATATCATCCATATTCCTACCTTTTTTTGATGCAAAATTCATTTTTCATTTTATACTCTGATGTGTGTCTGTGGAAATGACCAATTTGTGCCAAACGTTGTTGAGCTTTGACGCATTGTGACGCCATACTTGTTATGTTGGAAGCAATATAAAACGGAGGACCAAAGCTATCACTGGTACCAACATCGAATCATCTATTGCTTTTATAAATTATTAATTAATTCTCGGGGGCTTAACCCCCCACCCCTTAGTAAACCGTGTTACAAAAATAGACTCGGTAAAGATATTGTGAAAGTGATGATTTCCTTGATGTTCCTTGGATATTCTGCAAACTAATATTATAAATGCATCCTTTAAAAAACTCGCCTTTCAGACAATAGATATTTTCTTTGGGAAGTTGTTTGATAAGCGTTAGTGCCATCTAAAGGGTTTAGATTATGTTAGATTTTAATACCATTATAAACCTGTTAAGCTTCTTTTCCAGTTGGGATATATTTTAAGCGTGTACCTTCTTGGCCAACTATATTATTAATTGGATTTAAGAAACGAGAAAATATTGTTTTGGTCATGAAGTTGTATAACCACTTTACATCCAAAACCCTTGAAGCTCTTTGAGTTATGAAACATTCAGTTACATTTTAATATTTTCTCAGCTCAATGTTTGAATCCGTTCTCAGCCATATTTATGGTGTTGCCAACTGGCGTACTATTTATTAATTTTTTATATACTGCACTACAATGTTTGTGTTCCTTCCAACGTATTTACACCTGAAATTTTATGTTTTTTCTGCAAAAATGAGTTCAAACATATCGGCGACTAATTAAAGATGTAATATTAAAATTAAGGAGCCAAATTTGTAGAGTACGAACGATAATGCCACAAAGAATGTTTCCCATTTTTACCGCTTATGGAAGTCGTTTGTCTACAAATTTGCACTGTTTGTGCATAAACACAATGCAATAGACGACGTCGTCATCATCACATCGGCCATCATCCACATCATCATCACCATCGACATCGTCATCGTCATCATCTATATGATCATCATCCAACATCATCATCAATCACAATCGATCAGTAGCAATCATTAAGTCGTCGTCAACTCGATGTTTCCTTATTTTCACATCGTTATTGCCCCATCATCAAACCGCCATCGTTATTTCCTTATCATCCGTGGCCATCATCGGCATCCATCATTTTAAAATAGTAAAAACCCATATAGCTATATTAATCTCACCATAACCATCATTAATAATCAACGGGGTTTCCGTGCAGTCGAATACGTATTCGACTCCTTAAACACGCGAATCAACCATGGGTTTTGACAAACTGTCAAATCACATTCAGTCGTTAAAGTTGGGGGGCCATTTTGATAAGAAAACGGCTGTTTCTTGGTATTTTAATACTGTCCGTCAGTTAGTACCATTCATGTCTTTTAACTCACCACTTAAAATAGCCATTTTTCTTTTAATTCAGTTAATTCACGCTTTCATAAGTAACTCACACTTTCAAACGCCGTTTTCTTCAGAACTACTTTATGCTGATTCGACAGTATGCGGAACCCACGACGATATGAAGTGATGTAATTCGGGTGACGAATTCCGATTGGTCAGCTAGTGTAAGGTTATGTTTATGCATGAGAATGAATGAATGATTATTGTTAAATGGGAATCTATCTGTGAGTAGTTAACTACTATCACTGGAAGGCTCTCTGCCAGCATTCACTATTAACAAGTGGCTAGAAGATATCTAGTTTTACTCTGCAATTGGGAGTGGTCAATACCTAGTGCCAGGAATAATATTCCTTGGCAGATTTGCTGTAAAATATTTCGACGTCGTCTTTGAAGCCAAAAGTGCTGGTAATCAAAATAGGATTCCAAATTGTGACGATAGAAATCGTGGTGATTATCTTGGACTGATATACGTGGATTTATTATCGCGAGGTACTTAATTTAACCTTGGTCGTCTTGAACTGCTGGACAAGATTACCTTCAGGACTGAGAAGACCCTTGGAATATATTACCAGTTTTGTATGAACTTGTGCGCTGTCATTTTGGAGTCTTCGCTGAGAGGACATATCATCGTTGACTGCAACCCTCAACATAGGATACTACACTCTTATAAGTATAAATAATCTTAAATATAGTGGTAATTTTATGTAATTTTGTTTGGACATACAAATTCTTGAACCAAATCAATAAAGAGCATAAAACTGTATAATATATTTAGATCATTTGTATAAGTCTCATTTTTATTTGTGTTGAAAGGTGGTTTCTGACCTTAGGCGTTCACGAGACGTCATAACAATTTGGGGGCTCGTTTCCGGCATTGAATTGAGATAAATGTGAGCCTTATTGTTCAGAATTTTACACCTAAAAGTGTTGTGCTAATATTGTCAATTGTGCACATTTAAAGGCATACAAAATTTTTTTGTGTGTATTACATTACTAACCATGTAGTTTGGTTCAAGTTCGGTATATTGTGTTTAGAGTAAATCACAATGGGTTTGATCCAGAAGTTTTCATAGGGCCAAATAACTGGGAGAAGGTATGACTGAGAAAGCCTGAGTTAATGAAACTAGCCAAGCATTTAGGACTTTGAGGCTAAAACATGCCATGAGAACACAGTCATCAAAAATAGTTTGATTGAAAGTTAGTTCAGGAAGTAGTTTTGGATGATTCTTATTTGGATAGATTCAGGAAGTTCAGAACAGGGCCCAATGTAATGCAGTAAAATTAAAAGAGTTGAATGGCCAGGAAAAGGACAAATTGCAGATTGAATGAAAGAAAAGTTTTCAAATGCAGATGCAAAAAGAAATGCAACAAAAAGAAATGGATTGCAAAATGAAATGAAACAACAGGAAATGGAAATGGCCAATTAAACAGAAAGAGCTAGAAGCTCAGCTAGAGTTAGAAAATTGAACAACAGGCTAGCTCATCAGACACTCTCAAGAAATTCTTGGTTTTGATGCGGTGAAAAATATTCGCCTTGTTCCAAAATTTCAGAACAAGAATAGAGACAACTACTCTTACAACTTGAGAAAATTGCCAATATCTTAAATGGCCCAAGGAGTCTGGACCTTGTTGCTACAGTCCGCGTTCATTGGTAAAGCCCGAGAAATAATTCGGCCATTTCATTAGACGATGTAGTGATTAGATGAGGTTAAGCAGCCGTGCTCAAAGCATATGAATTGGTGCCAGAAGCATAAGACAAAATTCAGGTCTTGTCAAAAAAGGATGACCAGACCACGTTGAATTTGCCCGTGTAAAGGAACAAAAGTTTTGATCGCTGGCTTCTCTCGAAAAGAAGCGGGCAAAATTTTTGGTCAACTAGGGAGTTGAATGTTTAATTGAAGAGTTCAAAAGTGTCTACATCCAGATATCAAAACACAAGCTGGATGAAAACAAAATTGACAGTTTGCGTGAGTGCAGCCGTAAAGGACGATGATTATGCATTGACCCACAATTAAGGAGTATACGAGTAGGCCGAGCCAAGAATTTACTAGGTACACAAATCCCCAATAATTCCTGTTCTATAAAGCGTCTCATGGTATCACTCAGGAGGGGAAATCCAGTCCAGGTTCCCATGAAAAAGAGAGTAAAGACATAATGGTGCTAAGCAAAAACATGGATGGGACCCACATCAAAGTTCACATGCAAACTGTAAGAAGCCAGACATACAGGTCCACGGTGTTGGAAGATACATGGCAATCCACCCAAAAAGGAGGGAGCCCAAAGGAGTCAAAACCATAGTGGTGCAGTACTTTGAGGTCAAAGTTATTCTTTCTGTTCAAAAAACAAGAAATTCCACAAAAGGGAATTGACACAGAAAAAGTAAGGCATGACTTTAAGCCTTTTGTTTTGGAGGGATTTTGTGTCACTTTCAGGTGAATGTTTATATGCAAAACCCATTGAACATGCGTGACCGTGCGGCGCCAGCCATGATATTTGGAAGATGCACTTCCATTTGTATATTAAGGTTCCACAGGAACTAGTGCATGATTCATGGGATGGTATGGATTGTATTCGGTGTCCTCTGCACAAAATGAATTTGAAATTCAGACTTGGTTTCTGGAACTTTTACAATTGGTGTTAGAAAAGAACTCCCAGTTAAAGGGGTATCCATGTTGTTAGGAATGATTTGGTCATGGGGGGGAAATACTCCCAGATCCCATAGTTTCCCCAGGTGCCCTGTACATGGAATGATTTTGATGGGAAATAGACCTTTTTCCCAGCATGTGCAGTAACTAGGTCAATCTGAAAACTGAAAAGCCTCACAGTAAACAGTGAGCAGGTGTGAGTCAAAAACTCATCATATAGGACAGAGCGTCAGGATGACTTGGGTCCCACATTTTAGAGGATACTTTTCTCTCAAAGTTAGAGGAATTTGGAGGTCATCTTCCCTCTTCAGGGGAGACTAAATTCCCAAGTAGTGAAATTCCAGCCCCTGAGCACAAGTGACCATGCTGGTAACAAGAAAATCCCACCACTGAGCAGGATAAGTTAGGACTGTAAAGGAACCCTTTAAACCATGACAGCTGGTTAAATAGCACACAACGACCCAGCACTTAGAAATGAGGTGAGAGGCATTGTCGCACACAGGAAGCCGAGCAAATTCCTGTAAATTTTTCTACAAGCCAATGGGGGTCCTCATGAGAACTGTCTTCCAACCCCACCCGATGCACTTGTAGATGAAGAATGGAAGGTCGTGCAATCAGAATTATAGTGCCCAAGTATACCATAGGGAAGTGATGGCCCTAGCCCATGATGTCCCTGGCAGGAAACTTAGGTTGAGAAAAACACATGATCATAATTAGGAGTCATTTTTTGGTGGCTACACTCGAAAAGATGTGTCCTGAGTATATTAAGACTTGTCACACATGTCAAAATGGTGGTCAGCCCAATCAGAAAATTCCTACTGCTCCCGTGCAACGCCAAGACCAGCATTTTGAATGAGCCAGTTATAGGGTGTTAGTAGATTGCGTAGGACCACTTCCAAAGACAAGTTCAGGAATCAGTATTTACTGACCATCATTTGTGCTTCCACAAGATTCCCTGAGGCTTATCCCTGAGAAATATTAGGCCAGAATTCGTGGAAAGCTCTACAAAGCTTTTCAACCCTAGTAGGCCTTCCAAAAATCAATTCATCGATCAAGGATCAAATTTCATGTCAGGTTTGTTCAAACAAGTTATGGACAGTTGGGAATTTCACAGTACAGTTCTTCAGCATACCACCACAGAATCCAGGGGGCCCCTAGAAAGGTAACACCACCAAACTTTGAAAACATGATCAAACCTATTTTTGAATTTGAAGAGGGATTGGGATGAGGGATTTGATCTTTCTGTTATTTGCTATCACCAGGGAGGCTGTAAAAGAGTCATTAGGATTTAGTCCATTTGATTTGGTGTGTGGTCCCAAAGTACACGGGGACCATTGTAACTATGAAAGAAAATGGTTGTGTGAAATCCTTATGTGGCGGGACGGGGAGATGTTTCTCTTTTTTCTCACTCTTTTTTCCTCCTCTTCCCCCGATCTCCGGACAGTGAGGATAACTAGGCGCCAAATAGCCCTGAAACCTTGCCAAACAAAATCTCAAACAGAGTCAGGCAAAAATGGAAAACATGTATGACAAAGAATGCAAGGAACAGAGTATTCAAACCAAGTGACAAAGTTTTTGGCACTTTTTCCAATAGAAGGGCATCCTTTGCAGCAATTATTCTGGACCATATGAGATTAGAACAAAGTGGAGACTTGACTATGTGATTCACACACCAGGTAACGAAAGTAGACATATTATGTCACATACATATGCTAAAGATTAATGAAAGAATGAGCACGTTAAGCCTGTGTGTGGGTGGTGTCATCCAGAGTTAGAGATGAGTGTACAAATGAGCATCACAAGGCAAAAACTGAATCAAAATCAGCACTGTAAACACAGAAATGATTATGGTGTCAAATTTCAAAATTCTGGACAATTCCAATTTAGACAGGAAACTAGTCACCTCCCACAAAGTCAACAAGGTGAATTGACGAGTTAATTCATGATGTGTGAAAACATATTTCCTGTGTAGCCCCCCAGTGAGACCATGTCATAACCCATGACATCAATGTAGGGACTCCAAGGCCTGTAAACACATCCAATCAAATTGCAACTATCAGGATGTTGGTGAAATACATGTTAACAATGAAATAGTAGAAGCAAAGCACTAGTGAATGGAGTTCCCAGGTATTCTGGTTCCCAAACCTGATGGTTCATTCCGTTTTGTCACAGATTTTTCGAAAAGTCACCTCTGTTCCAAACTGACTCATATCCGATCCGACGGATTGATGATTGCATAGACAGAGTTGGAAATGCCAATTTGTTAGCAAATTTTATTTGTTGAAGGGGTATTGGCAAGTACCCCCTCACTGACCGCCAAAGAAATTTCAGTTCAGCCTTTTTGGTTCACGCCCGAGGCCTATACAATACAAAAGAAATGCATTTTGGTCTCGAAAATCTGCCCCAACATTTCAGAGATTAGTGAACAGAGTAGTCGCAGACATAGAAAATTGTGAGGCCTATGTCGATGATCTCCTGTGTACAGTGAAACATGGAAGAACACAGGAATTGGTTGAGAATTATCTCATCATCAATTGTTTGAGAAATTAGCCTCAGCAGGTTGACTGTGAATCTGGTGAAAGTGAATTTTGCCATGCAAGTGTCACATACTTAGGGCAGGTTGTAGGACAAGGGCAAATAGGCCAATCACTGCAAAAGTTGAAGCAATTGTAGAAATTCCACCACAGAGTACAAGAGATCTCATGAAGATTCTTAGGTATGGTGTCGGGTATTAACAACATAAAATACTGTCCAAATTTCTCAGAATTGCGTGTCCGCTGACCAACCTCTGAAGAAAAAACGCAAAATTTTGTGTGGTCAGAGCAATGCCAAAAAGCGTTTAAGAAAATAAGTCTATTTTGATGAATGCGCCAGTTTTGATTGCGCCAGACCTTTCAGAAACATTCAAGTTGGCAATTTTGATGCAAGTGATGTAGGCTGTGGTGGAGTTCTCATGCAGCCAGATGAAAAAAATGATGTAGATCATCCTGTAATGTTATTACTCAAAGAAGTTTTGACAAACATCAGAAAAACTACTCAACAATTGAGAAAGATGTCTGCATTGCTATGTCTTGCAAAAGTTTGAAGTGTACTTGAGTCAACATGCACCCAGTTCTAGTGTACCCGGATCACAATCCGTTCACTTTCAATCCACAAGATGAAAAATAGAAATCAGAGACTTTTAGGTGGAGTTTAAACTCTACAAGAATACATCTGGACATAAGACATATCAAAGGAAAAGAAAATGTCTTGCAGATGCCCTTGTCCAGAGCTGCCTAAATTTTTTTCAAAAATTTAGTATTACAACTTTGTAATATTGACTGAAGGTAGCAATTCAAGAACATTATAATAAAACGTGTAAAATTTGCACTGTGTAAACTGTATGTAAATTAACCACAAAATGGTTAAAGGTAATAAAGCAGATTTGGGAAATTTTAATTCAATTCAATTTTCTTTTTTAAGGGGGGAGGATGTTATATAGCCTCCATTTTTCTGATTAAACTTTTAAAATATTATTTCTCTCAATTTTGTTTTGAGAACGATTTCTCACGGGAAAAGTACTTTGTTTATGATAAGAGGAAGGATTCCCTATTCGTTTATGCTAAGTGCACCTGTTTAGATTGCACAATAGGAGAAGTTGGGAATTCCCCAATGAATGCTAAACTTAGTACTGACTCAACTTGTTTATGCTTTGAGATCAGAACATTGCAGAATCTATGGAAATCCCCATAGAGTTATATATATGAAGTCATGTAATTCGGGTGATGAATTCCGATTGGTCAGCTAGTGTAAGGTTATGTTTATGCATGAGAATGATGTAATGATTATTGTTAGAAAGGGGAATCTATCTGTGAGTAGTTAAATACAATCACTGGAAGGACTCTCTGCCACATCCACTATAACATGTCACTCGAAGATGCTAGTTTTATCTTCATTGAGAGCAGACCCTTGTCCCAAGTACCTAGTGCCGAGGATTATACCTTCCATTGAAGCAGAGTTGCTGTAAATATTCCTGTCGTCGTTGATGCCAAAAGTGCTGGAATCAAAATAGATTCCAAATTGTGGACAGATAGACATCGTGGTGATTATCTTGGACTGATATACTGTGGATTTATTATCGTCGAGGGACTTAATTTTAACCTTGTCGTCCTTGACTGCTGGACAAGGATTTACCTTCAGGACTGAGAAGATCCCTTGGAATATATTACCTGAGTTTTGTATGAACTTGTGCGCTGTCATTTTGGAGTCTTCGCTGAGAGGACATATCATCGTTGAACTGCAACGCCTTCAACATAGGATACTAGAACTCTTTATAAGTATAATAACTTAAAATAGTGTGTAATTTTATGTAATTTTGTTTTGGACTACAAATCTGGAACCAAATCAAGTATATATCATTAAAACTGTTTATTATATATATTTAGATCATTTGTGCAAGGATATTTATTGGTGTTTGAAGGGTAGTTCGGACCTTAGGCGTCCACGAGACGTCATAACAGAAACCAAAATGCTTATTTATGCTAATTAGCATAACAACGCCAAGGTCGATTTAAATTTTTACAACAAAATATGCACAACTGCAATTTAGCCATTTAGATTAGATCTTGGGCAAAAATATATAGCATTTTACATGGCGGGCGAAAAACGAAATATTTGGTCCACTTTGCCCCCCCCCCCCCACACACACACACACACACACACACTTACACTTATGTGTTAACGATATGTTTCATTTTGAATTAGTACGGTCGCAAAATGCAAACAGAAGATTTCTTTTTTTGGTCGTAAATGTTTACTTTTGTTGAGCAAAGAACGATGCTATTTTTAACATTTTTCAATGTTCCATTTTACTTTGCAGGCTTCTGTTGGATAGTTTGCTGAATGAGTTGGAAGCGCAATACTTTGAGACTGACCGAATCATTGTCTACCACCATGCTAACTACTCCGAAAGCTCAGGTGCAACCACCCTGATGTCATTGATGTAGGTTTTAACTATTGGAGGCGGGAACAAAAAGGGGAAATTTGTAAAAGCTTGATAAATTTGTACTATGTACCCCTAAATATTTAATTAGTACATATAATCTAAATTATTAATTTAAACGAGGTACAGGGTATCCACAATACACAATTGTTTCCCAGTCTTTGTCGTGTTCACCAGACTTCATACTACCTAATGGGTAGTCGTAGCACCATAACTCCTGTTCTACAGACAATTGACCTAAAATTCACAAAAATCTGTAAAAGAAATTGCAAATTTGTTGTACTCGTTTTGCTCACTTTGTTTGCTATCTTTTCCCATACCTGCCTGGTTTTACAAACGCAGCAGCAATTAAAACAAACATAAAATGTTCAAATCTGGTCGGTTGGGTCCGCTGAACACCTAGTTGGTTTGTGTGTCTATTTTCCCTCAGGTGCTGATTGAAACAGGCAAAGTGTGTTGCAAACTTGGACTGCTGGACAATGCATGTGAAGCACTATATGATGCTCTATCAAGACAACCAAAACCAAAGTCTCCTGCTCAGAAGCTCCGATTGGTTAGAACTATGTTGGCAATAGGGTAAAGTATACAACTACCCCTCCCCAAAAAAATAAGTTAGTGAAATAAAGTTAAAGTAGGCAAGTTCCTTGTTCTTGAAAAGAATTACAAATTATTTTTTTCATTATCTTTGTTTTCCTTTATCTGTTTATCTTCGCAGTGCTCTCAAGCGATTGCAAAAGAATCCTGAGGAATCCAAGAAGTTTTTGATCCGAGCTCAAGAACTTGCTACTCAGGCGCTGGGTTCAAACCACCACTATGTTTCGGCTATAATCGGCCAGGTTAGAAAACATCTTATTTTCTCAAAGTAGCATTCAAGAACTTGCCATTTGACCTGTTCTATATCATGTATATTGTTATCGTATCTCGCAAACTTTCACGCAACTTCAACATTTAGCCCACTCACAAATTGACATCTGATGACCTTTGACCTTGGATCTCATCAACATAATACAGATTCCCATATTGTATCAATGACCTGAATTTATTTGGTTGCAAATAGACTTCAACTTTTCAAATGGCACCAAAACATCATTTAACTTCATGAAGGGAGAGCGTGGCGCAATGGTTAGGGTATTCGCCTTTGGTGCAGAAGGTCCCCGGTTCAATCCCCGGCGGGGCCACTTGCTGGGATTTAATTGGGTACCAAATTCTGGATTTGATTTTTAAGAACTATTGATTAAAACTGGAATTCCGCTCTCCCCGTGGTTCATTTGGACTTGGGCGAACGAACCATGAGAATACCCCGTCCTTCGGAGGGGACGTTAAGCCGTCGGTCCCATATACATGTACATGGAGAATCACGCCTGTATATGTAATCGCAGCCAGTGTCGATAAGAGTAGGGTGAAAACCCCTGGCTGTCCCAATTCGTCCTGGATCCCTGGGCATCATTGGAAAACAGTGTCTGAACACTAAATGATCTACTAAGGCTAAATAAGACAAAAATAAATATAAAAAAAATTAACATCCGGACAGGCAGGCAGACAGATATACAGAACGGCTGACTGGTTAGTGTCTCCACGAACATTCATTCAGGCGAAGAAAAATGGCAAATTTGGTCACATTATAAACAAAAAAAACGTTTTTTGGGGGGTTCAAAAATTAGTCCAAAATGATCATTATTTTGCCTTTCATTTTCAGATTGGAGAATTGTCGTACGAGCAAGGCAAACTAGAGGAAGCCATGTTGCATCACCTGTGGGATCTGAAACTAACTCAACGAGAGGTTGGTTTGGACCATCCAAGAGTAGGAGCTATACTAAACAACATTGCACTTGTGTTAGATGATCTAAACGCCAAACAATCAGGAGACCTGTTCCAGGCAGTTCTTGCCATATTAGTTGCGGCTTATGGAAAGGACCATGTTGATGTTGCAATCGTCAGGTAATTAATAACATTAAGGTTTGCACTTTCTTATTCCCAACGTTTGAAGGAAAGGAGATGGGATTTTGTAAAAGTAATGAATCCCAGGCACAATTACATTATTCACTTCGCGCCTACTTTGTATCATGTTATTTCGTACATTGAATAAACCACATGTTACAGAGTAGGTGCAAAGGCTATAGTGTAATTATGCCGAATCCTAATATATGTAGACAAATCTCGGTACACTGTGACAACAGATTTAAAGGGAGTTTTTCAATGTATTTTCCCATGGAGGAATGGGAAGATGTCGAAACTGCGTAAAAGGCTAAGGTATTTTAATACTGCTGATCCAAATACTTATCATCCCATTGAAATAAAAATTTCTGCAAAGAAGTTTACAATTACTTACTATATCGCTGACCGTGTATGTTTGATTCACTGATCCCCTCAGCAGTATATTGGGTTCGTATCAGATGTTTCGAAATATATGTAAAACATCACTTTCTCTGTTAAATTTCAAGATAGGCGTGCCTTTCAAATTTGGACTCAATGGCACTACCTCCATCTATATTCGTCGGTCAATTCGTATCCCTCCAATAACATTCTAGTTTTGCACAAAAAAAGAACTCGCCCGACTATATTTTTCGATTTCCATAACTTATGCACGAACAAATATCGTACTAATAGACTAGGCCTGATATTTTTGAAGAGATTCTTACTTCTTAGATTTCTTAACCGGTGTATAGAAACTGAGTGTCCCCCATGAGAGTGTCCTAGCTACCATATCAACATGTACGGAATAAACAAGGCCATTTGGGTACAGTGCTGAAACATGTTACGCATACAGCACTCAATGGAGAACACAATGGCTAGATGGGTGGTAGGACACTTAATCACACGGACACTGTATTTTATGACACCGGGTTTTTAATCAGGGATAGTCCTTCACGAATGGACCTTTCTTTTTTCTTTTATTGTGAAAGTATGATCTTTACAGGTGAGAATAGGTCGGAACATCCATCCATGAGAAACTTTTTCACCTATATTACACTTTCAAAGAACGTTGAAAGATGAAATGTCTATCCATGAAGGACTATCACTGGTTTAAACCCTGGTCTAAAGTTAGACACGCTTCGAGACTACCAGCCCTAATATCATATAAATTACTTTAATCATCCAGGTACAACTTGGGGGCTTTCTTCCTTGGAGACAACTTTTTCAAGAGAGCAGAATTCCAATTTACTGAAGCGTTACGTGTCTTTCGTGGGTTTTTAGGAAACGACCACCCCCAGACGAAGGCCACCTTTGACGCGTTGGAAAAACTTCAAGCGTTTATAGTCGAACCGTCATCATTGGAGTAAATGAAATAGACAAAATACCATGCGAATTTATCACAATGAAGCTATTTCGCATATAAATCTTCTACGGTTTTAAAGTGGCATGAGGAGATTGAGAGCACGAAATGTATTTACATTTACACTTGATTGTTGAATACCTGACAATAACGATTCGGAAGTTTATATGACAAAGTTTTAAACTTGGCTGTAAATTTGGGAGCTCTTTAATAATAAAATAACACAAAATCCAGTTTTTAAATAATTTTGATTGGTTATTATATAATAGATTTTGTGATTGTTTTCGTTGGACTGTAAAATCAACTGGCCGTCGAATTCTTATACCGACCTTTAATCTGAAAATTCTTATTTTCTTCATATTTATACTTTGCTTTTGGTCTATTATTTCAGAGGTTTGGCAATAAGGATATGCACAAGTAATAGAGTGTATTGGAAATAGGAAGGTAGTGTTTAAGCGGGATAACATTTTGCACAGATTGGTGTCCGGGGTAACATACTTCCAGTCGCAGCGAGCGATTTCTGCTCGTGAGCATACGTAACACTTGATCTTGGGTCAAAATCCGGTATTGCGCACGCCAATCGCTCGCTGCGACTGGAAAAGCTACACAATTGTGCACTTCTGACACCCATCTGTGCATAATTTTACCCCAATGACAACCATTTTCCCTCCTTTACATTTTTAAGAGTGTAAGCTGTTTACAGCGATAAAGCTCTGTGTAACAACACGGCTATTCTTATTATTATTATTATTATGGTATCGGTGTTTGGCGGCAATATTTAAATCGTTTACCTAATGTTACCTAATGGTACCACACACTATAGTAGATTCAACCCATCGTGTCACCAGGGGAAAAGTTTTGGACAGCGTCGATTAGTTGGGAGAGGAGGCAATAAAAGAAAATATGTGGCCCGATTCACCTGTTTCATACACGAACTAAGATAATCGGGCCTTTCATGTTGGCATCATTTTTACAAAGAGAGTGCAAAGACTTTTGTATTCCTTCTATCCAAAACACGGGTACTGTCAAAAACATTCACCTCGCCTGTTACATTGAATACCACTGAATAAAATACGATTAGTCAGAGTGTTCTGAGAGTTAATGTACCTGAAAATGCGCTTACGTTGACTTGAATGCTTTCATGAAGCATAGAATTGATTTGTCTCTGCTATCGGACTACATGTTTCAATAGATTAAGCGTGGAATTTTATTTTCCACCCACTGCACATGCCCCTCATTCAATGCCCATACCTTCTGAAGAGTACTAGAGGTGACACGATGGGTTGAATCTACTATAATAATACATCTGGCTCCAAAGTCAGACCAATTTTTTCTGCTGAAATCGTGCTGTTGTAGAAGGACTTCAAAGTACTGTTATTAAAATGGCACATGTTAATATCAGTACTTGTATATGAAATCTGATCAAATAATCCTTATGCTATATTTAGGAAAATTTTGCTAAATAGGGATAAAAGGGTCATTGCCTTCATCATAACAAGACCTATTCATTTACAGCGATTTCCGGTGGCGTATGCCAGCGCGTGTCTTATAATGACTTCTAATTGCTGAGCTCAAAATACAGGAACGATATATTCACTCATGTAGAGGGCATAATTATGATGGTTATTTTTTGTAGAATTTATGGAGTTAACATCTCTTGAAGGAGTAGTTGATTGGTCACAATTTTAATAATTAAGTTTGAATACTATAAAACAAATGTTAACATAAACAAACGAAACTCTATGGAGAGAAAGGGTGACGCAAGTACGAAAACATGCTGATACCACACTTGTTTTTTTTTCTTCCACAACACATATTCCGGTCATATGCCTGGGGCATATGTCGGTTTATATAATAATAATAATAGCAGAGATTTATAATAGCAGAGATTTATATAGCGCCTTATGCTATTGGCCTCTAAGCGCTTTCACAAATGGCCGCTGATCACTGTGGCCCAACCATACCATAAACCATTTAGCATCATTTCAAGGGATGCAGCAGATCGGGATCAGCGCTTTCCCTTATCAGCAAACATACATCGAGATAACCATCGCAGCCGGGACCAGCTTCCCAAATATCGCATGGGTAATCGGGACAAATAAGCGGTTAGTTTCTTGTCCAGGGAAATTACAAGACAGCTGAATCTCACAGGGATCGAACGCACGCCTATACGCATGGA
>JAMKCH010085486.1:0-40617 GCA_023653785.1 Ophioderma brevispina
CTGTAAACACCAACTTTCAGGTTCTTGGGAACACCTTTAATGACAAAGCCAAAATATGTTTTTACTGATCAATCTAATGAGTCGACCAAATGTGATGTCATTTTGGATGGAATGGAACTAGCACGTGGTGAAACAACAAAGATTTTAGTTTGAGTTTTTGTTTCTATTTCTGTCATACTTAACTACGTTATCCTCCTTTAAAAAGTACACAAACGCTGAAATGGGCGCTAAGAATGATCTAGTAGACGGCATTAGAAGTCCCCATAATGGTCCGTTATTTGTTAATATACTATCTTTGAGGTGTTTGACATATATAAGACGAAGTTTTTATCAAGGCGATTTACTTCCTGCTGGATTCAGCAACATCTTCATTGCATATGCAAGAATGAAATACGCGATTATCAAACTATCGTGATATTTTCATGAACTAAAATACAAGAACATTTTCATATCACTCGATTAGAACTTCCGGGCCCTTAATTTGAATGCACTTCAATAACCTCAACAAGCTATCTCGATAAATCACTTTTAAAATCAGATAAAAGATCTAATTTCACTCTATGAACGATTTTCTGGAGCACATGTTGCAGTGTGTTTTGTATAATGGATGTTTATAACATGTTTCTTGAGTGTTCCTTACCATAATTATCGTGCTTCTCACACCCCATTTTTCTTTTTCTTCTGATTTCATCTTGTTGTCGTTGGCTTCTATGGAGAAGAGCCTGAAGAATTGTATAATTGTCTTAATCACTTTAATTTGTTTATGTATAAGGGACATACCTCACTGGCCTACTAGACCTTAGACTGTTCCTCCATAATTTTTTTTACATTTTATGATAACTTTGTTTTATTTTCATGCTATAATAGATCTAATGGAATAAGAATGCCAAATCTTGACTTTAATTCTGCGATATCTGCATTACAGACTGACGTCATTGACTCGAGGAAGGTAAAAACACTATAGGGTACAAACTAAAACACGTCACCCTTTTACTTGAGATCGAATAAATTACAGCAATCATTGTGTGCAACTGAGCCGGTAACCAAAATCTTAACGAATTAAATATTTTTATCTCTTCTGACCTTTGACTTATGATGTAATCCACAAAAATTGTGAGCCAACAATTTGAGCAATTTGAATCATGGTGCATTGATCACTTTCCGTTTTCTCGTATTTTATTGGCTGCATGTCCTTGTTTTAAGATATGTTATAACATTTACTTTTAGGGGTTGACCCAGTCTGGTCTTAGTGGCCTTTTGGTCAACTCCTTTTTTTTTTTTTTTTTTTTTATCAAACTATCGTGATAATTTTCAATTAACTAAAAATACAAGAACATTTTCAGATCACTCGATCAGAACTTCCGGGCCCTTAATTTGAAACACACTTCATAATAACATCAAACAATCTGCATATCTGCATAACAGACTGACGTCACTGACTCGAGGAAGGTAAAAACACTATAGGGTACAAAACCTAAAACACGTCACCCTTTTACTTGAGATCGAATAAATTATAGTAATCATTGTGTGCAACTGAGCCGGTAACCAAAATCTTAACGAATTAAATATTTTTATCTCTTCTGACCTTTGACTTATGATGTAATCCACAAAAATTGTGAGCCAACAATTTGAGCAATTTGAATCATGGTGCATTGATCACTTTCCGTTTTCTCGTATTTTATTGGCTGCATGTCCTTGTTTTAAGATATGTTATAACATTTACTTTTAGGGGTTGACCCAGTCTGGTCTTAGTGGCCTTTTGGTCAACTCCTCCATATATTTTTTATGTATTTTGTTCATGTGTAACATGTTTTTTTATGCAAATCATAAAGTTGAAGTTGAATCATGTACTGCATCCTAGTTTCATGCCAATGTTGTTCAGACCAAGGTATGCGAAATGAAAACAATTGAGCAATTTTGAAAAACCTAACATGCAGAATTGCATATACACATAATACGACAAATTAAATTTACCCAACGTTCTTTAGGCTATGGGTTATTTGAATAGCACTGTTGAACAGCATGTTTGTAACATGGTTCGGGCCTGGTATCTGAAATAGGTCGGCCTGACTGTTAGAGTTTTAATACTATGGGCCATAACGATTCGCAGGAATTGATTCACAGGCAACAAAAGAAGTGACGTAGGATGTTAACTGGTCTATTGAAAGAACCAAGCTCCACTTTATCAGAAACTTATTAAAACTATTAGCCTCGGCCAACTTAAAGCATAAAAAGATCTGAGTGAATAGTAGTCCCTCGAGCTGGGAAGGGACAGTGCACATGTTTGATTAGTGCATAAGATCGGTTGCACATAATTGAGTGCACATGATTAAGTTTGCATTATACGATGTGACAGTGCACAGAGTGTTAATCTACGACAAATTATTAAAAAATTATCAATTTTTAACTTTAACCTTCTATACAATATTGTTCCTGTTAAGAAAACTTTATAACTTTATAAATGGAATTTGATCGATACTAGTATCTGTCCCGATTGCAATGTTGAGGAAGATGTGTCTCATGCTTTTATGACTTGTAAAAAATAATACAATATTGGAAATGGTTACAAAAAATCTTACAAAATATAAACGAAAAGTTTATGCTAGATCTAAGTTTTTGCCTTCCATATTTTTAGGTGTAAGCTTGAATCAAAAAGCATTTCGTTTATTGAATTATATTATTAATTATGCCTTGTTTGTCATCTACAACAAATGCATAATTACTCGCAATTTTGAAAATAAGACATATGGATGTGATCAACTTAAATTTTTACTGATTCAAGAGATTAAAAATAGAGCAAACATTGAGTTAAGAAGAAAAGCTAAATCACGTTATTTATCATTTGCTGATTTAGATAAATTGTCTATGCTCTTTTAAACTACCATTTACTTTATTATAGTCATTTTGGTGTATATTTTTAATTTGTAAAATTTGTTGAATATGTACATGTACTTTGCTAATATTTTTATCTTGTAACATTGTTGAATGTGTCTTTAACTTTGTTAATGTTTTTGCAATTTTGATATCATTGTAAATAAATTATGCACTGAAAGGGCCGAAAAAAGTTTGCATCATACGATGCGATAGTGCACAGAATGTCAATCTGCGACAAATTATTAAAATTAGGTGAGAATCTTTCAATGAGAAATCGGAATCATTCAGCAGTTGCACTCCAAAAGTGGGGTCTTGAAGTTAGGATATGAATTGCCAGTTTGTAAAAAAAAATACTCAAAACAAAATATAGGTCTTTTGGTAAATGTGTCCAAAACCAGGGAATATATTGAGAATCACCCCACGTGCACCTTATGACACTTCCTGGCACATTTTCTTTCAAAAATCTATGAGTTGCGAAATAGAAACGTTATTATAAAGGTTGCTTATTTTATTGAAGCACTTGTGAAAATCAGATGGAGGTCAAAATCCGCATGTAAAACTTAGGCAATCGTCTAGAATTGTGGAATATCTGTGAAAACAAAAGAGAGGTAAAATCACGCGAAAGGCAACATTGCAATGAAGTTGTATGATACGCGTATATTTTATAAATTAATAAGATCTCATGGCGTATATTGTCAAGGCCAAACCTATCAGTTCGTCTCTTCCATTATTTTGTCTTGTTAATATTGTTTATGTCTCTGTTGGGTATGATTTGTTCGTTTATGGAAATAAACTGATTGATTGACACCAGAAGGGGGTGTGGTCCCAGAGTGGCGATAGGTGTTTCATTTTCAGCCCCATTTGTCGCAATGCGCTCTTTTGAATTTGAAGGTTCAAGATGCGTTAGTACGATTCTCCTCTTCCTTTCCCTTTATCGAGTAATTTTGTATAGATGAAGTAGTTAAAGGCTAGTTAACGTATAGAAGTTTGAGCTCGCGTTTACCTTGCGCAATCTCTACATGGATTATTTCCAATTTAGGATATTGGACACATGTCAATTTATGCTCTTTGTGTGTACTTCCGCCAACCATACCCGTCTCCCATCTGGTTTCGGTTATCATCAGCCTAATTTCGCCTGACAGCTAAGTAAGCCGTGTACTTGGCAGGAGGTAACAGTTCGGCCAATCACGAATCGCGACCTCTGTGCCATTCCCTTCGATTTCGTGGTCTTCGATGGTATACATTGGTATAAGACTCTGGTATAAGGCGGTACATGTACTTGCTTGAACTTGGGGTTGCTATTAACGTGTGTTTCACAATATAGCGTCTGACCTTATACCCCGATGCGTTTTCTGCAATCCTATCCTCCATCATCTGCCGTGAGTGGCCGATACAAGCGGGGCCCTGTGAACTAAGCCATCGCATCAAACGTGTTATTATGGAATCGCAAATTGAGACGGGTGGTGGGGAATTGGAGCCGGGCATGAACACCATGGAATCAGATATCACCCTGGGTGCTACCGGAGCCGGGGATAGCCCCGAAGAGGATGCGCTGGATGCCACATTGACCGACAGAACGGATGGACAACAACATGGATGTAACAACAGTAACCAGGGTTCGGCGGCTGCTGCGGCACTGCAGCCATCAACCGTTGATCCCACCGGGGTCAATGTTTTATCATTTTCCGCTCAGCAAGTTGTATGTGTTTGCGAGGCTTTACGCCAAGAGGGAAATATGGAAAGATTGGCAAGATTTCTGTGGACCTTACCACCGGATGAAACTTTACAAAGAAACGAAACGGTACTACGCGCACGAGCAGCCGTTGCCTACCACCAAGGCAACTTTAAAGAGCTTTATAACATTTTACAAAGTTACAACTTTAGTCCAACGTTTCACCTTGAGCTCCAGGACTTGTGGTACAAAGCACATTATGGAGAAGCAGAAAAAGTTCGGGGCCGAGCTCTGGGCGCAGTGGACAAATACCGAATCCGACGCAAATTTCCCCTACCTAGAACAATATGGGACGGGGAGGAGACCGTCTATTGTTTCAAGGAGAAAGCAAGGAATACACTGAAAGAATGCTACAAACAGAACAAGTACCCTACTCCAGATGAGAAGAGAAACTTAGCCAAGCTTACTGGTCTAACACTGACGCAAGTAAGCAATTGGTTCAAAAACAGACGACAGAGAGATCGGGCTCCATCGAGGAGGTGAGAAAAAAATACTTGTGTTGTTTTGATCATGTAAGATTTTGATTTTTGGCAGTGCCGTGGCACAGACCTTGGTATTGGGAGACATAAACACCATTTGGTATACAACCCTGTTTCTGATTTTATCATCGTCTATCCCACCCCCGCACGTGTCAACTCTACTATATTAAAGGGATAATGCCAGATTTTAACAAATGTCAAATAGTGTCACTTTCTTAAAGAAATAGCCAGGTCCGACCCAGCCCCTGATGATGTCCATTAGGTCCTTTATATTTCAGAATAGAACAGCAGCCCGTAAACTTGCGCATTTGCGTGGGCGATGTATATAGGTCACTGCATCCATGCTGTGAAGTGTGAAGTGAACAGAGCTGATTTGAGTAATTCGTACCTTCTGACCAGTAGCCTACTAGTGTAATGAACGGTAACAAAGTGTTGTTGTGTATGTATACAAACATTCAATGATATTTTTATTTATTTACTTATAAGGTTTATTTTGAGAGACATTCGGTATCAAGGTCACGTCTGATCACTTGGGCCTTTAAATTGAATGTCACTGTGGGTCAGACCAATATCTGGGATAACCGAGCCAGAGCCTACACTGTTAAAAATAA
This sequence comes from Ophioderma brevispina, assembly GCA_023653785.1. Lineage (NCBI taxonomy): Eukaryota > Metazoa > Echinodermata > Ophiuroidea > Amphilepidida > Ophiodermatidae > Ophioderma > Ophioderma brevispina. The sequence goes on from JAMKCH010085486.1 coordinate 5,697, forward strand.
ACCTGTAAAAAAACAGGGATTTGACTGGCAGCTGGGACTCACAACGTGCAGAACGTAAAATAACCGGAGCCGTAAAAATACGAAACCATTGCAGGGAACGTAAAATAACAGCGTAAAATCTCAGCTTCAACGTTATTTTTGGTTTTTGACTTGTTTAAACAATATTACAATCCCCTGACCAAATTTTCACGTTGTAGCTATGGCATCCTACAAACGTTGTATTTACGTTACCACATGGTTGTAAAAAGTTATATTTCAGGCAAACAATTTTGAGAAAAAAGGCAATAAACAAAGGGAAAATGTGAAAAATAAAGATTTAAACCAGTTTATACACTTTGTTTTATATGGTAATGTACACATTCTAATGTCACCAATTACTTAATCAACATATGAATAAACTTAATACATAATTATATCTTACATAGATTCGAACCTGGGCCTTAAGATTACAAGTCCTAAACCTTATCCACTACACTACATCATCAGTACATGACTTTACTGATAGCAGATGCTAAAATTAAATATAATATGTGTGTGTACTACTTTTTTTTCAAATTAAACTTAATAATACAAAAAAGGAGGAAAGAGTTTTTAAAACTATTTTAAGAAATGATAGGGAAATTAAGATTTTGCATTATACTTATAACGTTATTTAACACATTTGGTAAAACGATTTTCATAGTTCATATTCTTACATTAAAAACAAGTAAGTTACAAAAGAATGTAATATTACGGAAAATATAACAACGGTCAGCGTATAAATACTACTTTTTTCAAAATGTGTAGTATTATTTTCTAGCCACTGTTTATTTACATTTTTCTGCTTCCAAATTGTAATTTTATGTCAGGTATAGGTAATAAAGCGTGAAGATTATTTAATAATTGGGGTTTACCGTAATTTAAAAGGTAAAGTCTGGTAAAATTAGGAACATTTTTAACAGTGTAGTTTAAAATAGAGCGCATTTCCAAACCGTTTCTGCTTTTGTGTATTGTTTTGTTTTTACATTACGAAACAATCTATGGTTTGCTGTTTGTTTGTTTGTTTAAGAAATAAGGTACCCAATCATACCTTTGATGTTTGGCTAGGAAAACCAAGCTGTGCAAAATCATTGACAATGTTCATGCTCAACAAATGCTGTTTGTTTCTCTGAACTTGTGGTTGTGATGATTGGGAACTATCAAACGAGCTCCGAACAGTTAGGTTTTTTGTCTGTCTGCCTGCCTGTCTGAAAAATTGAACTTTTATATTTGAGTTTCTTTTGAATGAAAAGTGTTAAGTTCAATTGTAATCCACTTTAGAGTTAGATGCAACATGGCAACCTTCATATTAATGAGGTCAGTAAGTCACATTCGAAGGAAATATACTATTTTGCGAGTTAAACATCAAAGTTATCCAGCTTGTGTTAACAAATATGTTTAAATCCTAAACACATCACCAACATCTCTAAGGCAAGGTCTAGAAGGTTTTCTAATAATCCTCAGTATAATGGAATCTTTAAAGGTGGATCCTAAATTCCATTAATTCGTAAAAGGTGCATTTTGGATTTTCTTCAGCGTTTTATTGGTTAAACGGACTAAGTCCCCTATTTTGTAAAAAAGAATGAAGTTTCAGAATTTCAACTTAACTCATGATTTTAGTTTCATATTTTCAACCACAGGGACCTATACAATACAAACAAACAAAATCCACCAAACTAAATTGCCGTATAAAAAACTCGTTTTCTCCAAAGTGTATACTTTATGGACTTACCACATTTTGCAAATAAACTTTTTTTTCCAAATCGAAAATTTTATTTCGCTGGGTTCAATCATTGTATTTATTGTATCTTTTAACATTTTAAACTCTTCAACGTAAAAACCATCACAAAGTATTACCTAACAATAAGGAAAAAAGATAAAGCCATTAAACACGATTTGACTAAATATCGGGGGATGAAATAAACAAATATGAAAGAAACGAAAAACACGAGATATGATCCCATAAGTTGACAAAAATATTACTTTTTGCACACTTTTCAATTCACAAATCACAATCAAGCTCAATATGCTGCAGAAGACCCCTGGTTGAGGTTAGAGGTCAAAGGTCATAATATGGTCGTGATTGTACATAGCAGAAATGGTGTTTACGCCTTTACGGTATATTATGCTTGTTCCACTATAAACACACAATGCTCATCAAAATAGGAAATTGATGAACACTAAAAATACATCTCTACCATTTTTATCTTGTGCAGTTCCGTTATTTTGTGGCTATGGTAATCTATGCGGAAACAGCGACGTGAAAGATATGGAAAAATTCCCATTAACTTACGAACGCTATATAGACCTGTAAAATAGTTTCATTGACTGAATGATGAGCTCCCATTTTTTTGTGTGTGTGTGTGTTGTGTGTGTGTGTGAAACCTAAATGTTCTCACAGAATTTGTTCAGACTCTGTAAAAAGACCTGTTTATATTAGGCTATAGGTGTAAAATGTAGTAAAATCAAAATGCATGTTAATTTTATAAAGTAAACGAGATTTATTATTATTATGTTTGTTTTTAATGCTCAATATGCTTGTCAACTTATGCTCGCCCATGTTAATTTAGAGCAAGACACAAGTTGTTTATTTTAAAAAGCGCTTGTGGACCATGGGAACAAACTGTATTTTCATGGCCAGTAGTTTCGCCGGAAGTGAGGTACTTGTGACCGTTTATTATGAAACTATACCATTTTTGTTTTTAAATACTTTGCATGGTGCATGGCATGTGTGCAAACCAAGCGTGTAATTGTCGTAATTGCAATAAACAACCTATTTTGAAAATGAAATTGTTTGGGGATTTAGAATAACCATGGAATAACTTGGGGCTTTTGGGAAGTGCGTGTGGTTTTGACATAAACAGTCTCGGTGAACATAAACTATGTCGGATCAAAACTCAAACTCAATTAACTAAAACCAATTATAAGGAAATCTAGTTTATCTCAATCGAATTTCCAATAAACAATGGACAATTTTGTCAGAAATAAAATATAATCCATAAACAATTAACAGCGCAAATTGCATTACACATCAATCCAAATAATGAGAACGCACCAAAAGATCGATCGATAAGTTTTTTTCCTGTTAGGGTTTTAATGTACTGTATAGTTAGTCTCTGGTGTACCAAGACCACTTGATAAATCATGGTTGTTTGTATTGTATGTTCGTTGTATGGCGTTTTGCCTCTTTTAGGCATTGTGACCATTTGGGCGTTTTGTATCCCTGCAATGGCTCCATCATGCCCTGTATTGTAAGTTTTAAATATGTAAATAGCTTTGTTAAGATCTAGTAGGTTTGAAAATTAGGATAACGTTGATCGTATTCCTCTCAAAAACAATTTAAGTATTAGTTTGTTACATCAGAAAAGATGATTACACGCATTTCCAGTTACATTAGATAGTGGGAGCAAGGAGGTGGGAGGGAGTAGGCCCTGGCAAGGGTGTTGGCCATAATGTAGTTGTGCCCAAATGATTGAACCATTTGTTGAACTCTGCTGATACTATGTAGCCAAAAATAACTTTGAATAAATCTGTTTATGTAAACTGCAAATAAGTCATATATGTTTTATAAAATGACCCTTGGTGCCATTTGGGGCAAAGCTGAAGGCACATACTTTTCCGTTCTTATTATACAGATACATATAAACTGTGTATGCCTTGCCTTGCATGTGCTTGTATTTTCGGGACAACTATGTAGTGACACTAACACTGTATAGTTGTCCCAAAAATACAAACACATATTACATTGTATTTGTATAAAGAGCTGAAAATTGCTAATAATTTACAAGCTTTTTCCCATAATGCAATTAACACCTATGGCCGTTTTATGAGATATATAATGTAATATTAGCAGTGTTTGTAAATAGGTCTATTCAATGTTCTATTGGCTTCAGAGTAACATTAGAGCAAAACAAATGGGTCAAGCAGTTGTACATAACTACATTATCCTTTGTAAAATTTAGAGTGTACCTTATGCTACAGGATATTGCCCTAAAAGGTAACTTACTATTATCGTAATAAGGCCCTATAGCTATCCTTTCGGACAGAAAATACAAAATGGTGAATTTCTTGCAGAGAAGATCGAATATGCACGTCAGATTAGACACACCTACATGATTAAGGCTGAGACTAATATGGTTTATTAGTCTCAGATTAAGGACAACTTAACTATTCAGATGTTACAACATCTCAACCTTTATGGGAATAAGTCGGGGAAAGAGGCTATTGAACACGAGATGTTCCTGTGATGTACCTTATCCTTCAAGGCGTAGTGCTCAGGCTCGTATGGCTATATAAATACCAAATTAAACCGGATACCTAAAATAAACAATGGATTATGCCGAATTTTTGTTACCGAAATTAATTCGAGATATCAAATACTGTAGAATAGCCCGATACTCCTCCGTTCCAATTGAAATTTGAAAAAGTGAAGAAAACATAAACCAAAGCATTATGATTGTGGTGATTGATGGGCGTTGAAACACTTTCAAATTAGGACTCGATTAGGATATATCGCGTATCCGTGACATTGGCTTCAAACAAAGACACATTAATCAGTTGGAAATCATTTCATGAAGCTGATGATGTGATGATAACCGTCAAGCACACATACTTCTCGTCTTTGTTTCTTTCTTTTTTCACAGTATCATATCAAACTTCAGTTCATTGGCTGCCGTGTTAATATTTTTTGTGTACATTTCAGTTCTTAAGTGCTAAGAATATTTGGCAGTCATAGACAACACAAATACTTTTAAGATTTTTACTCCTCGGAATATCATTTGTGATATAGAGAGGTCCCCAAACATGGTTTAGCCCGGATTTTGGCTTGACTTTTCTTGGTGTGATATACTAAAACCGGCATTTTCACACTTGTTACCATGGTAACATGCTTGGTCTGTGAATGGATAAATTTTTTGAACAAACGTAACTCAAAATGAAGTTTGACGTACAATAACGACTTTTAGAGATAACGTCTGCTGTACATTTCAGAGGAATCCATTTCTCGGATTTTTATCATTGGTTGCTTTAATTTGGAAATGAGTGTAGCCATAATATTTATGGGGTTGATAGTGAAGGAAATGGAAGTTTTGAAGTATTAAAATCCAATGTAAATTTTGGCAGTGACCGAAGTGGTATATTGCAAATTTTCTGCGCATCTTTTCCGAACATAAATTATTTGATGTAGAAAGGAGAAGTTATTACGTCTTGCAGGAAAATTTAGGGTATTTAATTTATAGCAGAAATTCTTACCTCTTGATTTAAATAATTTGTTTGACTTGATCTTTGCCCTACCCATTCTCTGCGCCGGTATTTTCCTATAAGATCTTTATTGGTCAGGACACCGTTGAAGTCATTACAATTATGGGAATAACGAGACAAGAATTTTCATGATAAATTTGTTGCCTATAAATTTCTATGCAAATTACAATGCTTTCCCTATCTACATCAAGTGTTACAATCATCATTTTGGGGTAGTTGTCGATAATCATTTTATCACAAAGGGTTGAAGTAAAATACAATAGGACTGTAAAATACAATAGGACTGTCAATACAATATCAATAATTTAATATAAATTTTAAGAATGGAAACCAACCTGATATCCTGTGCTATCTAGATATTATCTGGGACTAGCCATACTTTGTGTTTGTCCCCCCTTTTTTCGGATGTTGTACGCTCACGAAATTTGGTGGGTGGGTGTAGCTTGGGCTCGGCAAGACCAAGTTCGATTGGTTAGCTGATACGTCAGTGCCCAACAAGCCGGGTAATTGCGAAAAATGTGTTTCAAACAAGTAGTGCTTTAAAAAAAAGTCAGGTAATCGCGAAAGATGGGTGACCGCCTAGTTTTGTTTCAATAGTGTTAAAATACATAAGGATACTGTTGTCAAGTTTTGTTATGTCACCTATACTTTGATCAGTCATATCTTTAGAAACGAGTGTCGGATTTTAGTCAAATAAAAAGCACTTGCAAGACGAGACTGCCGCATATTATATGGCGGGTAAAAAACTGTCGACTGGTAGTGAAGTAACATCCTTAAGTGTTAATACATTCCCCTTACATAGTTTATGGTGGTCACAAAAGTAAAGGGCTGGTTACTTTATATTCTTGTTGATTGGCCATTGCTGCACATCACAAAATAATATTGAGCCAACAATATTTTATCTGCATGTAGCAGTGCGAAATGTCTCTTGCGAATGCGTTTATTATCATAGAGTTTCTGCAGCTTATGGAACTACTGTGCCATTGGAGCTCTTGCTTAACCTTTAGGGAGTCGGAAACAAATCTCATTTTTAAAAAGTCATATTTTTCGGTTCTCAGTGCAGATTCTCCGCAATATTTCTATAAATATCTTGTAAAGCCTTTGGGTCTTTAAAAAAACCCATAAATTTGCTTTACAGTACTACTCTTTAAAGAACCTTCATATGTTTCCAAAAACATAACTTGAGAGGGTGTTTGAAGGTGCGTGTTCAGATTGATGTCTAACGTGTACTCTACTTTCTATGAGAGATTGGCACATTGCATACACTCGCCGCCCAAATCGCAAAGGAGGAAGGAAACAAACTCGCGGTTTTGATGGTTTGGTAGAAGGAAATGCATATTTTATTCATGATTACAGTGATTTAAGTATGTAATAGTTTTTTTTTGAAGGCTTGGAATTTCAGAACGACATGAGAAAATATAGCCTTCAGGTGATTCAAAGGTGGGTCCTAAAGGCGAGTCGGTACAAGCATCTTTAAAGAAAAAAAACCTATGTATAACATTAAAGTGTTCTTCATGTAATAAGAAAATGGATTGCTTTAAGGTGCTGTTCCGATTTTGTGTTCGCTATCTACTCGTATGAGAGCCGGACACTTGTATCCACAGACCACCAGTACCGTGGTAAACAAACTGGGTTGTGATTGACTAAAAGCGAGAATGCATAGTTGCAACGCACCCTATTCCACTACTGTACTAATATTGATGGTTAACCATTAAAACGGCAGTTTTTTGGCCAGATATTGAGAGAAACGAAATGGATCTGAAAGCTGAAATTCAGGGAAAAATCAGGAAAATACACCTTTTCTGCTATCAAAATTGCTACTACTTCCGGATCAAATCAGGGGGTCGCAAGACGATCGGAACAAGACCTTTAAAACTATAGCGTTAAAGTAAAAGTTACAGCGTCCCAAAATTTTATCATGGCATCCTGATGCCACAAGGCAGCTATGACTGAAGGTATTAGATATGTGATACATGGCCGCTCATACTATCATGTACCCGTAGCGACAATCATATGTGAAACACCTGTACCCCTGACCCACAGTACAGCGCATCTCTTCCTTGCATTGGAATTAGGAACAACATGCGTAAACCAGTTTGTTTACTATTAATATTGGGTTAGGACAGCTTCGCCTCCCTCTCCCCCCCCCCCCCCAATTAACGTGTGTTTGTTAATTGATATTGGTTGGCGAGTTTTGCACACGTCAGGTTCTAATTATGTCCAGAGGGGTAGCAATTCCCCTTCCCCAAGTGGATAAACTAATTTCCTGGCTAAAATAAAACTTTCTAGACCAGAGAAATTAAATATTAACCCATCACTAATAAGCAATATATTTATTTTTGTGTCCATCTGCTAGAAAAGGTGTCCTTAGAATGAAGCCAAAGTTCGCAGCAACGAGACTCTCAACTTAGGCCGCCCATTCCTTTTTAATTACTTTTTGAAATTAGGGATATTCGGGGGTCGAAGGAAATAATTTAAAGAGGCAAAGTTAAGTCTATAAATGCTTCTTTCTTGCAGCATCAATGATGGCGTGGTATTTACTAAGTTTCCGCGTAATGATCTTTGTGGGTGCGTCACATGGGGTTTCTCAGAGGTAACAGTTCAAAGGTCATCTTGGGCAATAAAAAAAATAAGGTCATTGTGTAAAAATGCATTAAATACGGAGGAGATCGGATGATCCTTGAGACACACATGGATCATATGGGATGTCAGGTAAAGGGATCAGAGGTCAGTTAGGGGTCATTAAGGGCCATTTTTTAAAACACGTAAAATTGCTGTACGAAAATAGCATGTATTTAACAAAGTTGCACAAATGATCCTTGACGGGTAGGCCGTATGGATATTCATGGACAATGAGTTTTAAATATCAATCTAGGTGTAAAATTTTTGGTCCTTTTGTAAAATGTTTTGTTTCTTCTTGCCCAGAATGGCTGTTGCCACATTTGGATCATAATGAATCCTGAGTGGTGTGCCATATGGGTGTTCAAGGACAAGAGGTCATCTAGAGATCATTTTGAGATTGTCACAAATAATACTTAAAATAAACTTAATAAATCATGTTCCTATCATTAAAAAGATGTCCCCCCCCGGGGGGGCCACTATGTATTTCAACGTGGATATCATGCTCGTGTACAACAACGCGTAATTCGAGTCGTTTTTTTTGAGATCAGGCGATGTACGCGGTACATTGTTTTAGTATCAAAAATCGTCAAAAAATCAAAATAAGGGTATGTTTCAATGTCCAAACATACGTGTTTTAGGTGTGATATTTTGAGTACAATTGAAATCTGTAAAATAGTGGGTTTTGGAATCTTATTTTCTTCTGATTTGCATTCACATAATAGTTTCCCAGAGTGATTTTAACCCTTTCAGCCTTATTTTGCGTATTTTCTCTATGTCGTTGCCCTCTCCTACATAAAAATAATCGTTAGATGGTAGGCCCTATGTGGCGTAGAAACATAATTGGTCTGGGTTCCCCCCTTCTAATTTATGTCCATCAAAATAAGGTCATGGATATTTTAGTCCGGGTTTACTTAGTTCATGAAATGGCTGAATACAGGAAAAACTCAATTACTACAACCCCCGATAAGACCCTTAATTCAAGAAATAGGGACAACAACTTAAAAGACTGAACTTTAAAGTAATGGATTTAAATTTTAGCATATTATTGGCTGTAGAAGATAATGCGCAATTGATGCTTTTATACCCAAATTTGTGAAATAAAAAAACTGCATATGAAAATCACATCGTGTAAAAATTTCCTTTATCAGGGCCAGTTACAATTAGAGTTGCCTGGGATAGCCTGTAAAGTGGTTAAAGAACATTTTATAACATAACGCGTTTAGGGTAGCAACATTATGTCAAATACTGTTTGGGTGTCACTTTTTACACTCTCTTAAGCAAATTACTTGTTTAGGGTTTTAAAATAAACCAAAACACCTTGTTAAGGGTAGCAAACAACCAAGCCCAAAGTCCTTTTAGAAGGTAGCACAATCAACCGAAATACGTGCGTAGGGTGTTTTTCTTGCCAAGGTGAAATACGTGCTTAGGTACGTTTTGGGAGGCCATACCGAGCATGCTATCCACCCCTGGATTAACCCCAGCCCCTAGAAGGGGTATAGTGTTAGTACTACTGAGGGGCGTAACCTTGTTAATTTTCAGTTCACATTGCAGCGGGGGTCGAAACTATTCCTTATTTTAATGTGAGAACATTACAAACACTATGAGACCATTTCCACTGAAACTGAAGCATTTTAGTATTGACCCCTGTAGAAGCTAATTTAACCTTGACTCTCATAACTGTTCAGCTTATAACTCCATAGGGGTCTCGAGATGTACCAACTATACATTTTTTTTCAATCCTTGTGATCATACGAACAATTTGATAATGTAATTCAACACATTGGATCCACTTTTCAATTTTGACCCCTGTATAAATCCTTGCGAGCCCCCTAGCTCGCTTAGCTACCCTAAAGAAATGGCCACTTACCTTTTGTGTATGTCATAGTATGGAGGTAGCCCTGGTATAAAATGCCCTCTTTGCCCCCCTCCCCCCCCAGGTGATACCGCCAACATGCCGGCTCACCCACTATATGTGCAGTGACCAATCCGACATTGAAAACTTGAGTGTTTTTTAGCTTATTTTGGTCACATGATTTAGCTATGCTGATCAATTTCAAATTTTATGTGTGTTGTGAGAAGGTGGTGTGCACTGGCGCATGAGGCAATTATAATCTAGCCATAATATTTTTGTCTATTCGCCATAGAGGCGTGGCTGTGCAGATTTATAGTCGTATAGTTGCATAGGCCTACGGGAGTACTTGGTTTCATGTGGGACCTGAGAGCTACATTTTTTTGCGGCCAAAATATACTTTGGAAAGGTCATAACACACTATCTCATTACAAACTATTAGAATCCACCTTTTGCCGAGGCTCTTATAACATGGACACACGACTTTAACTGGATATGCAGGTCATGCTCGCCCATGGGAACGCCATGTACCAACAAATATTGGCGTATGTGCTTAATTGTACATGTTAATCGCATTAGCCTACCACCTCACTGTGGCTTAGTTACAGACGTGTTGCGTCAGATGGTTTAGGCCAGTGTATTTAGTACTAGCGCCAACGGGCATTCGCCTCAAATTGTATTAGGAAACATACAAAGCTCTATTCAAATAAGTCCGGGGTCTTGAACGATCCAAATGGAAATCTTGCCACTGGCATAGCGTGCTGGCAGATCACACTTGCTATACACTGTTAAATGACATTAAAAAAACGTTATTTTTATTAACTGGCCACACTGGGTCTCACAACGCGCAAATAACTTAAAACTGTTGTGAGTCCCAGTTTGCGCCAGTTAAAATGGCGTTTTTTTTTAACGATCATTTTTTAACAGTGGTAACCTCACCAGCTAATATCATGAACTATCATAGGACTTCGAGTCTTCCATGGCCATGCTAAACAACAAAATTATTAGGTCTTACAATACTGATAATTCGTTAATTTTTGAAAAAGGAAAAAAATAATACGAGCTAGATTTGCAAAAATAGCGGTGCATGTTTTAATATGTATCACATTTAGGTCCTTTGGAACAACCTGTCTTCCCGGTCTTTTGTGACTCCAAAACCCTCTCAGTGTTGTTTTGACCAGATATCCTTTCCGGTTGTACGGACAATTTCTGGATGAAAGATCAGATGTGAACTTTACTTGTCAATTGGCACCCCCCTGCTACATCGCACTGAGTTAGTCTGATGACACCGGGGGAATTCTCTGAATGTCTATCCCCTCCAGACTGGCTGTTCATGTTCACCCATTGCTATGATTACCCCTGGGCAAATACTCATTTAAGATGCTGGTTTTGATGACGACAATTGCAAAAATGCTTTTAGATGAGATTTCGAGTTGTAATTCAAAATTCGCTAATGCGTTAAGCAGCGCCAACCTTTTGGGTCTTATAACTCAAGGTTTAGGGCCTACATTATGAACAAGTATATATTATTATTCAGAATTTATTTTTGAGAATTTCTCAATTTTCATGAGCCTAATATAGAAACGCGAAAAAAGTAGGTTTTGATTTTTAGCCTTATGTTTTGGATACAGAACTCAATTAGGTCAATAATCCTTATCTTTTCCTGCAGAGCTAGAGTGGCGGTGCATATTTTAAAAAGAAAGGGCAAACAAAAACGAAATAAAAAAAAAACACTTGGTCAAATTCGTTTAGATCTTCAAATTTTGTCAGGATTTACTAAACCGATGCTTTCAATACGAAGCCGCGTTGTTATATTAAATACTATGCAATTCTTAGATTTGTTCTGGCCTCTCTCTGGTATATCCGCCTGTCTGTTTTCGTATTATGTTAATGTATATGCAAAACACTATGAAGAAGAATCTGTCCGTGTAAAAGTGTACCCCGCTTAGTGATGATGGAACGAACGGTACACATCATTTGTGACCCATTTATATCTGCTATTGGTATCACACTGGAAGTATTCTATAGTATAACAATTACCAAAGAGGCGAAGTGCATAGCACCTTGTAGTGACTTAATTGCAGTGACTTAAAGTGACTTAATTGGGTACAGTACAGTGTATAAAGATACCATTCAGCGAAACAACTGGTGCTGTGTATGGAGTATCAGAATACAAGGCCTAGGAGAATTGAATGCAAGGGGTAGGAGCAATATAACAATGAATCACAATTTTTGAATTTCTGACAGAACTTTGCTGAAATCTGACTGAATGTCTTTGATTCTTGACAAATACTTCAAAATGCTGTGACAAAATAGTTCGACAAATTTATCAAAAGGATTAGTCTTTTTTTCAGTAGGTATGTTTTAATTTTTTTTAAATCATTTATATTTGTTTTTGGAATAGATGTGAGCTCTATTTTGGTAATATTTCTTCGAAAATGAGTACCAACTTTGGTTCTTTTCCATTTCTTGGAAGCACATCCTCGCCCAAAACCACGTCCGCGAATCAAGCACTCACGGGGAATTCCCGCGTATCTAGTTTTGATCTGGTTGTAGTAGCTGACTAAGCCGTTCACATCATCAGCTTCTCGACCAGACATCCAATCTGGTACTTGTGTGTCAGACTACGTAGTTAAGTCGCAGAGTACATATACGTATCTTTTCCCCATACATCATTTAAGGCTATAGTCTAGATCAATCAGCGGTTTTCACAAAGACTATCCCCATCATTTTTGCTAGTATCAATCTATTAAATCTTGCCTATCTTAAGTCTGTAAACCGGTAGGCCTGATCTTAACGAATGTGAACATCGAATATGAAAACAGCAGAAGGAGGCCCTCATCATCAATGACCAGTGGCTAAACAAGGCCCAACTTCTAATTTTCACAATTTTCGTTTATTGTACAGAAGCATGTATACTCAGTGTTGTAAACATCTTCCCCTCGACAACGGCGACATTTTCATCGTAAGTTCATAATATAACCGAAAAATCGTCACGCGTGCCCCTGAGCGCTAGAATAAACCACCTCAAAACTTGCCGGTCATTAAAATTGAAAAAAGACCTTCCTATTGTAATACACGGAATATTTGTAATCTCCGTTGTTAGTGCCTGAACATCATCCAAACACATTTTTTCAAGAGAAACTCAATCGCCTACCATGTGTCAATATAATGAAATTGTCTTGTTTGGAAAGCCTTGTTTTGTGGTGAGCACACGAAGAACATGGCAGTAGGCTATAAACTCGTTTGTTATATTATTTGGAATTGGACTCTTAATAGAAGTGATAATTGTTTTTAGATTTGAAATCGGAATATGCACTAATTTTTAAATCTGAATTTATAGGAAATCGCGATAACCAAATCAGATGTAAAATATTACCAATCAGTGCTGCAGTTGATTTTTTCCCCAATCTGAAAACACAGTTGTCAATAAACAACACTAACGGGTCCCAGTGAATATGCTAAGGCTTACAAGACTTCGGGTAAAGATCAAAAAGTTTGCAGTTACTGTGAAAAATGCAACGAATATTGCAAGCACTTTTAGGTACGGCAACGATTAGGGGATAAAAAAAACCGCAATCTTTTGTTTTGCATTAATCACCAAAATTCATCCCCTCATCAAGTAAAACAGGCTATACCATCCTAAAATAATATCACTTACAAAAACGAATTTTATAACCAAACAATTTGTTTAAATAGATGTCAACATATAGCGTCTTTCCAAAGTATCAAAGCGCGTTCCGTTTCTTCCGCTGTCATTAGAATGTGTCAGCTGGCAAATAATGTCTAAGGCTTTCCTAACACTAATTCAATCAACCTTTTTTCGAAGGTGAGGTTTTTTTTAAAAAACATCCACCTGAATTCCCTCACTAAAATTTTCGAAGGTGATGTTTTTAAAAAACTCAAAACCTCAACCAAATTCATCACCTAAATATTTTTCGGAATGATGAAAAAAGCCCTCAACCAAATTTCATCACCTAGAAATTTTCAAAGGGATGTTTTAAAAAAAAAAACTCACCTTAATTTCCACCTCACCTAAAAATTTATCGAAGGTGATGTTTTAAAAACCTCACCGAATTTCTCACCTAGAAATTTTTCAAAGTGATGTTTTACAAACCTCACACCAATTTCCTCCCCAAAAATTGTTTCGGAAGTGATGAAAAAACCTCAACCAAATTCTCCCCTAGAAATATTCAAAGGTGATGTTTTTTAAAACCCACCTGAATTTTCCTCAACCTATAATTTTCGAAGGGATGAAAAAAACCTCACCGAATTTCATCACCTCAATATTTTGGGAAGTGAGAAAAAACCTCACCAAATTTCATCACCTAGAAATTTTCAAAGGTGAGTTTTAAAAACCCAAACCAAATTTCCTCACCTAAAAATTATCGGAAGTGATGAAAAAAATCTCACCAAATTTCATCACCTAGAATTTTCAAAAGGTGAAATGTTTTAAAAACTCACCTGAACTTTCCTCACCTAGAAAATTTGCGAAGGTGATGAAAAAACCTCAACGAATGTCCTCACCTAGAAATTTCGAAAGTGATGAAATCAGGGTAATGGTTTTTAAACAACAAACATCACCAATTTCCTCATCTAGAAAAATTTTCGAAGGTGATGTTCTAAAAACCTCACCAATTTTCCTCACCTAGAAATTTCAAAGGTGATGAAAAACCTCAACCGAGTTTCCTCACCTAGAAATTTTCGAAGGGATGAAAAAAACCCCACCGGAATTTCCTCACCTAGAACTTTTCGAACGTGATGAAAAAACCTCACCAAATTCCCTCACATAGAAATTTTAAAGGCGATGTTTTAAAAAAAACCTCACCAACTTTCCTCACCTTGCAATTTTCAAGGGGATGAAAAAAACCTCACCGAATTTCCTCACCAAAAAAAGTTTCAAAGGTGATGTTTTTAAAAACCGCACCAAATTTCCTTTTCTCACCTAAAAATTTTCGGAAGTGAATAAAAATCTCACCGAAAATTCATCACCTAGAAATTTTTCAAAGTGATGTTTTTAAAAACCTCACCTATTTCCTCACCTATAATTTTCGAAGTTGATGAAAAAAACCTCACCGATTTTCACATAGAACTTTGCGAAAGGTGATGAAAAAACCTCACCGAATTTCCTAACCTAAGAAATTTCGAAGGTGATGTTTTTAATAAAACATCCAACCGTGATTTTCCTCACCTATAAATTTTCGACGGTGATGTTTTTAAAAACTCACCGAATTTCCTCACCTAGAAATGTTCAAATGATGAAAAAACCTCACCAAATTTCCTAACCTAGAATTTTCAAGGGTGATTTTTAAAAACCTCAACTCAGAATTTCCTCACCTCGAAATTTTCAAAGGTGATGAAAAAAAACATCACCTGAATTTCCTCCCCTAAAATTTTTCGAGGTCATGAAAAAAACCTCACCGAATTTCTCACCTAGAACTTTTCGAACGTGATGAAACAACCTCACCAAATTCCCTCACCTAGAAATTTTTCTAAGGGATGTTTTAAAACCTCACCAAATTTCCTCACCTAAAATTTTCGGAAGTGAATAAAAAAACCTCACCAATTTCCCTCACCTAGAACTTTACGAAGTGATGAAAATTTCAGGTGGATGTTTAAAAACCATCCACTAGAAATTTTCGAAGTGATGTTTTTAAAAAAATCACTGATTCCTCACCTGGAAATGTTCAATGTATGTTTTAAAAACACTTCAAACCGAGTTTCCTCACCTAGAAATTTTCAAAGGTATGAAAAAACCTCAACGAATTTCCTCACCTAGAAATATTCAAGGTGATGTTTTAAAATCCTCACCTGAATTTCCTCACTATCCATTTTCGAAGGTGAATGAAAAAACCTCAACCGAATTTCCTCACCTAGAAATTGTCCAAAGGTGATGTTTTAAAACAACCTCACCAAAAGTCCGAAAAAAACCTCACCGAATTTCATGCACTAGAAATTTTCAACAGTTATTAAAAAAACTCACCGAATTTCCTCACATAGACATTTTCTAAGGTGATGTTTAAAACCTCACCAAATGTTCTCCTCACCTAAAAGTTTTCGGAAGTGATGAAAAAACCTCACCAAATTTCATTACCTAGATCTTTCAAGGTGATGTTTTAAAAACCTCACTGAATTTCCTCTTAGTCTTAGTTTTACATTACAGGGTTCACATTAGTGAGCGTTTTTGCGTCTATGACGCACTTTTTCCAAAGGTGGAGACGCATCTTTGTCTAGATAGATAAAAGTTGTGCGTCTTATGTGGACCAAAATATAGCCACAAAACAGTTAAAACTATAACAAAATCACAGAATTTGCTCTGGCACCTGTCACAATATTGTATCATTTTTCACTCAACCAATAAGTATCTGTTACTATTACATGTAGGAAATCTGTGAAAATAATATAGGTTTAAATTGACTGTATTTAACGTCTTTTTAAGTTCACTAACCTCTCTCACTGTCCCAAAGGGTTTCAAAAACACGATACTCCCAGTTCCGTTGGAGTTTAAGGGTCATCAGGGTATTACTTTACAATTTTCGGAAGTGATGAAAAAAACCTCACCAAATTTTCATCAACCTAGAACATGTTCAAGGTGATGTTTTAAAAACCTCACTGATTTCCTCACCTATAAATGTCGAGGTGATGAAAAAAACCTCAACCGAATTTCCTCACCTAGAAATTTCAAAGGTGATGTTTTAAAAACCCTCACCCGAATTCCTCACCTATAATTTTCGAAGGTGATTAAAAACCTCACCAAATTTCCTCACCTAGTAAATTTTCAAAGGTGGATGTTTTTAATAAACCTCACCTGAATTTCCTCACTTAAAAGTTTCGAAGGTGATGAAAAAAAACCTTCACTCGAATTCCTCACCTAAAATTTTCGAAGGTGATGAAAACGGTGATGACAAAAACCTCACACACCCTCTCGCCGTTCCCTAATCGTCGCCATAGCGTGAGCACTTTCCCAAACCGGTTTAAAGTTTTCTTGTGTGTGACGTAATCTCGTCTTGCAAGAGATATGGATAGTCATCCATCTCTAGATGTAGATTTTTCAAGTCTTCTGGAACCTTTGTGTTTTGCACATTTTCTTGTCAGGTGGTAACGATGCCACCGTAGTACAGTCGAACAGTCTTTCTATGCACTCCTGTACTTTTGATAACTTCATGGACAGATGGTGTTGTGAACTCGAGAGTCTATGATGTAGAGTCCCGCAGTCTTTAATTCTTTCTTGTGTGTTCTCCATTGTTTAACGTTTGCTGCACGCATCATTCGTTTTAGCACAATACTCAATAGTTTCGTCGCATGGTCAAGGCTTATTCCGTATGATTATCTGAAAAACTGACGGGCAAAAGCCCCTATACTTTTCATGGGGAAATCTCGTTGTTGTTGTTGTTTTTCCTGTAACTTTTGTTTCAAATTAAATAATACCAACATTCTTATTAAGCTTGCTAATGCCACCGGCTACATACTGTGTCCGATTTAGATCAGGAAAGGTTCTTTAAGTAATTTATGACCAGATTTTATGTGGTCTTTCATAGAAACTACTGGAATAGTTTGCATGCCAGAAAACAACAGTGCTTACTGAATGTCAACATGTGATATCATAGGTCACAGCACCTATAGGGTATCTTGCCGACTTCAATAAAACGCTGACTTCGGATTACGTGGTCCATTTGGAAGAGTGGTTCATAGATGACAGGAAAAGAGATACTTTTAAAAAGAGTTCAGTTTGGAAGATTGCGAGTCCGCATCGTGATCATATTGATAGGCAATCTGTCAATCGTTAATACTAAAGTGAGGTATGATACTTTTTAAATTTTAGGTTTTTTTTCAAATCAAAGGTAACTATCCTAATGTCCCGACTCTATTTGTCTTTTCTCTTTACAGTGATCTGAGTTTGGAGACAAATAACAACAGTATTCCCTCTAGTGATGATGGCGCCCTCGAGAAGGAATTTGTACTCGGTGCCAAATATGGTGCATCTTCACCAACTGATCACAACCCTATCTCAATGGTCAACGCAACGAAAGCGAACATTCCAGTAACTGTAACAGCAATTTCTATGGCAGCAGCAGCAGCAACTGCAGCAGCTTCAATAGCAAGCGTTGCCGCAACGTCACCTTCAATTACATCACCTATAGCTGCAGGAACACATCAACCGACAACTAATGGCAACTTGGTCCCTGTGAAGACCGAACCTCCGGATCAGCCCGACCTTACAACTTTGACTGATTTCCCAGGATTCGGGTTCAAATTTGGAATGCCAGACCTTATGATGCAACAAATGCTTCCAATTGCCCTGACAAGCTCGGCATCCTCTACAGTAAGTGGTGGCGAAGTTCATCCAACAACTCCTCTGGCCGCGATGCTGGTCAACCACAGTCCCGTTGTTGGTTCAACACTCGGGTTACCTGTTAGTAGTGAGCAAGGTGTAATCACCCCATCTGCCGCGCCACTGCCTGGTTCTGCTGCAGCATCTCTAGCGATGTTAAATGCTGCTGCCACTGCCGCCATGTCTGCTGTTCCTTCAATGTCGCAGTCTGTTCATGCCAGTGATTCACTGTCAAACAAAACAATTAGGAGTAGTCCTCTCCCCACTGTAAGCGATATGCTCAGCACAGTACCGACGTCTAGTACAGTAGATTCAACGTCCTGATTTCCATTGCCATTATGATATGAGTTTTTTCCTTAATTGCAGTGTGTCCCTTCATGCAGGAGTTTCAATGACCAACTCAAGACCATCAGTAGTACAGCTATTTCGTGCCCAAGGACAGAGAGTATTATTATGAAACTTGAAGTTTCACCCAATCTGTTAGAGTAGGCGTGGCTGATCTAGGTGAAAAAGGTCTGCCCATGCAAGATATATTAATCCAATCACGACATAAAATTATGTCGAGGCGAACTGATTGGAAGATGGATGAAGCGAAGCATCAACGCTTTTTCTGATGGATGCAATCATTATGCAAGCTGGCATACACACCCTAAGGAAGCTAAAAATTCAACAGGGAAGAGCGATGCTTGGAATACACTTTACTGATAGGGACTGACCTTGTGTATTTGAGACCTTCCACTCCAGCTTAGATTGAAGAGTATCTCTTTCCCCCTCTTGGTTTGTATTCTTTGGATATGTTACAATTTTCCATAACTTAACATGTGATGATAAAATATAACATCTCTTATGAAATGTTATTGATATGGGATTGGCCTGTTACAAAACCAGTTACAACAATGTCTTTTAGCTGACAAAGGTAAAGTGACAACATTTTCCAATTTAATGTCAATTCTTATTTAAATGCACTATCAGTGAATTGCTAAATCAGGAAAAAAACATAAAAAATCAGGTTTTTGCATGTCTGCAATAAGTATTCTAGCATATCATGCAAAGAAAAGATAGACAGCAACCTAGTAATAAGTAATAATGACAAAATCGGATATGTTAGTCATTACTGTCCGTACGGACACTTACTATAACAGTATTTGAATGGAGACTCATTTCTTCCTTTTCTGTTAATTTTTCAGTTGAAACATATAACTTATGAGAATTCTACAGAATTATAATTCACTTTTAAGCTGTTTCTGCAAATTTCAAATATTTTGATTGTTTCGGGTGGATCACTGATAGTGTCTTTAATGTAGAAAGTAAATTATATACTAAGAAACTTGGAGTTTTAAGATTTTATAGCAATACTCATGTACTATAAGGAAAGTTGGAGTATAACAAGCCTTGGGGGGGGGGGAAGTAAGCGTACACATAAGTATTGCAACATGCAAGAAAAAAAAATTATAATCACAAATTGATTCAAAATTGTCCCAAGAGTTTTTGACTAAATTTGACGTAATGAATGTCAAAGTTGCGTTTTTCAAACAGATGTTATACCCCAGAATCCAGAGATTGTGTTCCCTAATTATGGCGGACTAAGAGAGTTGACTAACGATTACATGTTGATTGTACTCCAGTCACGGACACAAGAACAGCATATGGCTTCAGCATAGAGGCAAATGAATTGTACTGGTTCGGTAGGGTTAACTCTAATGTTTATGCGAGAAAATCTGAGTGGCTGTTTGGACTAGAAATGAGATAACGTCAAAAAATATCCGAAACATTGATTGACACCCAAAATGCAATTTGTATGATAATCACGTGGTTTGCGCAAATCATTGACTGGATGCACATTTTGCATTCCATAACAAACAGCAAAATGTCAACGGTGCGATTATAAAAGTTGTTTCCAAGTTATCACGAGGCTTCTTTCATGCCATTTAATATCCTAGGTCCAACATTGATAGACGCAACAGTAATGGCCGTGTTCACATGCTCCATTGAAGTTATCCCATTTCTGGTTCACGGATTTTCACCCGTAAACAGCGTAAACCACCTCTCGAACCAATATACGATTCATTTAGCAGTTATTCTGAAGCCACTGATGGCGTTCCTTGTCTGTATTCCTTCTGGAGTACAGTCGGCAAGTTATCATTGGTCAGTTCTCTTAATCTGCAATTAGATTACGTGCCAATCGAATCAAACGTTTTTCACAATCTTGAATTCTGGGGAATAAGATTTGTTTGAAAAACACAACTATGATATTCATTACGTCTTGTATAGTCAAGAATCCTCTTACAATTTGAAATCAGAGATTTTGACATCTGTTCTTCTGCATGTCGCAGTACCTTTGTGTAGTGTGTGTACCGTAGTTGGGATATTGCATGGGTTAGCAGTCTTCAATTGCCCGTTCCATTCCTTTTGAATGAAATTAAAATATCATTAGAGGAAATGATATGAAATCGTTGTGAAATGATGGCTAGTGCCTATGTATTTACGTTGATTAAAGGTGCAACGAGAGATTTCAAGTCATCCATATTTTCTGTGATATGTAGTGATTTCATATAGATGAGACGAGACACTCAATAGATTCCTTACCTTTTATTGACTGCAGAAATAACTTAAAATGAAAACAAAATGTCATTTGTATATGCTTATATAATCAATAGAAGACATAGGCTGAATTTCGTATTTGCTCCTATAGGAAAATTGAAATTTCAGCTGAATCCTTTCAGATGGAAATATTTTTGATAGAGAGCTTTACACCAGTGCAAAAATCAGAATTTTCATATTTTGTGTCGCCTGCCCTAAGGCAGGAAGACACATAGGGATCACTTTGTCCACTGTTGTTGTAGTCTGTTGTTGATGTCTGTTTTTGATGTCTGTTGTTGATGTCTGTTGTTGCTGATGTCTGTTGTGAAAAAGGGTTAACATTTGCCTGTAATATTCTCATACTTTGATGGATTTAAACCAAACTTGGGTCACAGGTGCAACATGGCATCCCCCACTTTTTGATGAGGTCAAAGGTCACGTGCAGTTGTAAAATAGGCTGAAAATGTAAAATTGCCCTCATTTGAAAAGTTGAAGTTCAATTGGAACCAAACTTGAATCATAGGTGCAACATGGGATCCCTCATTTGTTGATCAGGTCAAAGGTCACATATCAAGGTCAAAGGTCACATATCAAGGTCAAAGGTCATGTTAGGCCTATCATTCACTAACCGCGATGGCAGGCGACACAAGCGGTCCGAGGACCGATGTATTTTTAGGGATACCTGTTATTTGAAATCTCTTGTTGGGCATTTAATAGAGTAAAATATGGTTTTGAAATTAAATGAAAAATATAATGGAACATGTTCCGTTTGTCCTATATCAGTCACGCTATTGTTTTGAAACAATATTTTGCACGAGGTTGTTAGCTTGTTTACCGAAAAGTCATTGTTATGAAAAAGTGACTTTCGTCATCATTCACCGCAATGGTGAACACGTACATGTATTACAAAGAGTTGTTTACTCCCAGATATAGATGTCGAAATGTCAGCGATGATCTCAATCATAAGATATTTCCCAAATATGAAATTGTGATAACCCTAGAAAAAAATGTAACATTTTTTATGCGAAATTATCAAACTATTCAAACAACCCACATTCAATTAACAAAATGTTCTTAAAGTACTGTACAGGAACTGCTTTAGCTCAACAAAGAAGCCTTTGTAGTTCATTAAATGTCAACTTGACAATCCGCATTGAATTAACAAAATGTTCTTAAAGTACTGTAGAGTACCTCCTTAGGCTCATCAAAGAACCCCTTGTAGTTCATTCAAATGTAGAGATAGAAGGCAATTTCATTTGTAATTTTTTTTGAATGTGTAAAACATTTTTGCAACATTGAACAAACTACACAAATACATTGTTGTAGCTGTGCTGATGATAAACCTTTGCTTTTATTATTTAATAGAAATTTTAAAATCGAATTTTAAACTTAAAATTTCACAATTTAACGGACTCATAATTGTAATTCATGCATTTCTAATGGTCATTTTAGCATATATGTAATTAAATACCCTTTTAATTGCAAACAATTTTATTATAACCATTTACGTATTACAAGCAAAATCGAAAATTCCTCACAACATGTGCCTTTTCTAAATTAGGTAACTTTTTTTAATATGAAAAATTGTGTTTTGTGTTAACTTTTCAGGGAGATTCCCGAATGCGGGCCATCTGGGTATCTATAACTAACAAGCACTGCTCGAATTTAGTATGACATATGTAAAATGTCCTTACGTTTTAATTGTTCAGCACTATTTTCCCAGAAAATAATTCCGTTCAGCTTTCCTCTTAGCACGGAAAGCTGAACGACCTTCGGCCTCTGACCAACGCCCATGCATTTCTCAGAGCTAATACGCAAGCGTTGTAGGATCTTTGGCTGACCGTACGTGTCGGATGATAGAAAAAGTTTGTTGCGATCCATAGTTGCATGGTAGACATGACCGCGGGCTATTGTTCAGATTTTATAATACCCGCACGGAGTCGACGACAAAGTTTGATGATGACTACTATAATTTTTCACGCAGGCAAGAAGAAGCACTTTGGGCAATGAATGGAAGTGCAGTGATACCATAAATGCCAAACAAAATGCGCCTTTAATGTAAATTTCGTGTTTAGATCTTACACTTTGGTCCATAGTTTCTTAAACATCAAAGTTATGTATGTAGTAGAACGGTCAAATATGATTTTATTCCGTTATTACATCAAAACATAACTTTCAGAAACAGGGTTGTCCCCATGATATTCTTTGAACATTGGAAAATAATTATTGTAGAGAAAATGTAAATATTTTTGTTAATTGTGTGCTATGTAACATATCTTGTATAAACACAAGGGCAAATAAGACATTTTATATTTGTGCACCATACACCAGGCAGGCCTGGTTGTGGGTAAAATGTTCGGTTTAGTTCGCTGATAACGGCAGAGTGCCAAATTGACAAAAAGTTCCGAAACTTCAAAGGTTCTTATGGTTCACTAACGTAGACTTTACGTAGATCCACAAGGGACTGAGTTGACTTCCAAGATATGACGATTGCACCTTGTTATATGATGCAAGTATTATATCATAGACGTCTATGATTATATACAACTCAAGTATAAGTTAATATTAATTGTCCACAACTCAAACGCAAAGTGCTTTAATGTGCACGATTTAAGCGTGTTTTAATTTAAGTAGCAATAGGACTTGTAATTTATATATTTTATAAAACTAGACTAACAGTATCTATGAACTGTTCATAGTGTTTTTATCAACTTTGTGCCAAATATAAACTAACAGTATAAGTTCAATTATTTATTTATTATCACACCAACTGCATTGTGGGTGATAATGTAATTTAACAGCCATGCCAAAAATCTTGCCTTTGCTTGGTAGCTAATTATTATTTTTTGATCACTCATTGCAAGCTTTCATATTCTCTAGTCTAAGTCCAAATAAGAATATGTAGAGTTGTGTAGATCTTTCACATTTATACATTATCCCATCGTCAAACAGTGAATGAGTCACTAAACTTTGACTTAGACAATGGTGAATATCATGATAGCTTGTAGTGACTTAAAGTTGGAAAACACGCACACACAAACACACACACGCACACTCACCTACATACACACGCGCAATCATGCAGAAGTTATTGCATGCAGTGTTAATGGAGGTGACTTTAATTTCTATATGTGAACGTGCATCGGACAGACTGCAGTGGATCGAACTCTTTCCTATCCATTCAGCTACAAAATTAATTTATTGATTATAATTGGCATTCGTCTTACGTCTTAGGTCCATCATCGTCGGTAGAGCTCCATTCGGAGCAACATCACCAACTTCGATAACGCCAGAACAAATTATATGTTGAGGTACACGGGCATTGCCACTAAGTTTGTGGTGATAATAAAGGCCCCAGTAGAACGCTACCGTCAACTTTTGGACAAGTTCCCCAATGAAGTTGTAAGGGAAATGGGTTCACTTGACTTCAATTTTGCAGTCCGCCATTTTGCGTGTAACGTAACACTGTATTCCAACTTTAAGTCAGGTCACCCGATTTGATCCACTCAAATCAATACCGGTATTGAGATAACTTTGCCCAAATAACTTTGCAATTACGTATTTGAGACTTTGGAATTTCCAAATTCGAAACCATTAGATGATGGGCAAGCTATTCCAAATAAAGTCGTGTCCACACGGAGGCTGAAACTCCGGAGTTTCAAAACTCTGGAGTGTCGATCGGGTTTTTTGGCCGTGTGGACACATTCGGAGGTTTAAACTCCGGAGTTTTATCGAGGGTCTAGCGGGGTTTTATTCCCCTAAAAAACTAGGGGGTGAAACTCAAACTCCAATAACACTCTGGAGTGTTTTGGAGTGTCGTGCCGTGTGGACAGCTTCGGGGGAGCGGAGGTGACCTCGCAAGGTCATCTTTTTAACAAATTACTGTGTTTGAATATCACGCGCGAAAGTGCACGGCTTCCGGTATGGCGACTTCCGGTCTACACTCCGATATGAGAAGCGGAGGAGAATGGTCAGGGGGGTGATTTCGGAGTTTCGACCATCGTGTGGACGTAATTTGGAGTAAAGTAAAATAATTGGATTTAATTTTCACCTCTGGAGTTTCAAACCTTTGGAGTTTTGTGACCGTGTGAAAATTTTTGTAATTACCGGCATTGGTTTTAGTGGATCATATCCGATCACATAATATTATAGTATTGAATTAGATGAATGTTATTAATTTCTTCGTAGTAAGTAGTTAACAGTATTTTTCTAATAAAATTTTGTAAGCGATGTACTGGTTGAAATTGAAGCTTGGTTTGATTGATTTATCAGAATTCCTCTGTTACTATATTTACCGTGTATTTGAAAGAATTGCACTATGAGGATATATATTCTGCTAAAATGTGTAAAATTTTGTTGCCATCGAAATGGTTTCAGATTTGGATGCAACATTCTAGGTTGCGGAATGTGTGCAATGCATGGTTATAGTATATAGGGCCTAATGCGGACTTTTCACTTCACACCAGCAAAAAAAATAGTTTTATTGATTGACTCCTATGACTTGAAAATGTTTAGGCAATGGGCTTGAGTATTGGCCTAATTGTAAAACAGATTACGTGCTGTTTGGTTTCAGATGTGTATCCAGTGTATTTTTTGTTTGCTTGTTTCTTTATCGTCTTTTCTATTCACCAATTGCATACTTGGAGGCCTTGACAATCAAAATTCTCTGCAACTTATTCTCTTCTATACCACTGCACCGACACACGACTTTTTGTTTCCCCATTGAACTCTGAATTAAATTCAGTAATATAGCAGCTAATCTATCGGCGAGACACAACTGATTTAGATAATAAAAACATGGCTCAATTTCAAGCTTTTCCGGTGTTTTGCAGGCCTGTAAACTAAGTTGGCCTGTCACTATGCGATGAAAAGATAGGCAGTCGCGGATCCATGGGGGTGCCGGGGTGCCTTGGCACCCCTCCTCCCCCCGGAACGCCGAATTTTTTTGAAATGTACATTCTACAGAGAAAAGAAAGAGAGAGGAAGATGAAACTGCTTGAGACTACTTGATTCGTCTCGACCAATTTTTTTTTAAATATACCTGGCAACGGCAAGCACGTGCCCCAAAGACTCATTATATCTCCCAAAACAAACAAATAGGCTTCCCCATTTCCCGTTATGGTCTTTTCTCCGAATTTTAATGATTCAAACTTAACGCGCGGTCGACCGCTTCGCGTAAGGCGAATCAACCATGTTTTATTTTCTTTTTTCAGCTACAATATATACATGTATGAAAATGACAAAGTTGAGGAAATAAACAGCATTATCTGTATTTTAAATCACTTGGTTTGTATTTCTTGAAAATTTTGTGAACACAATCCGACTTTTTACCATTGCTTGTGTTTTTTTTACCTAACTATGGATGTTGATGTTCCATTCAATTGATGAAGGAGTGGAGTAGTTGCTTTAATGTATAAATACCCAACTCAGTAAACCACTTGACCATCCTATTTAAGATTATGTGTTGAAAAATACTTGTATAGACCACATAGAAAAGTAGATTGTTTTTTTATTCGCCGTTGTTTTTCTTTATTCCCAACTTTTCAGTGTGTGATTATCTCATTGATTGATTGCAAACACCCCGACTTTTTTTGCGGTATTATTTACTTTTTTAGCCTATTGTGGTAATGATGTGAAATTTTAAGAGGGCTGGGTAAGGAGTAAAGGTTGAGCGACATTTTTGGTTACATAATTACGCGGGAATTCGGCAACTTTCAGCCGCATATTGGGGAGAAAAATAGCAATTATCGCCGTGCGCGGGAAAATGCGGAATTACCGTTTTCGTAACCACCTGATTCTCATAGATTCTGTAGAAGTGCGTTTCAAGTCCCTAAATTCTGACCAAAAATAAATCTTCAAAAAACACAAGTTTCAGCTGAAGAATTAATAATACAACTTGCAAAAAAAATTTATCCTCTACGCTTTTCAAGAAAAATGCCCGACAAAGGTTTTTGATCTTAGGCCTGTTTACGATGCGACAGCCACCACACTCTTTGTCAGCATTAATATGCATTTTTTATATTTGTGATTTCAATATGCACAGTTTGCCAACCTTTCATAAGAATTACATGCTGCCACTAGCGGACAAAAAAGGCGAAAGAGGTTTACACTTGTCCTCTGCATGAAACCTAGTAGGGTTCTTAAACGAACTCCACGAGCCCTTCAAACTCCTGTTAGAGCCCCCCCAACCCCATTTTCGGTTCTGGTTAGGAACCTTTTTGTGTTCTCAGAGTTTTTATAACAATTTTTAGGGGGGGTTGCATTCTTGAGGGTGCCATATAGAGAGAAAAGGTTCTAAGTTGCATTTTGAGAGTGTATTAAACTTTTAAATGCTGGTTTGACATTTTGGTGGATTTCAGTATGTAGAAAAAAGGATAAGATTATATACCGCGTCTCTCTGGGGAATTAATTTTGGACATTTTCAATTTTAAATAGAAGGGCATACGGATACTTTTCTTAATGGGATATAATTGGCCCTCACGTTTAATTTTTTATGGCAGGTTTTATGCCAAAAAGTGGCTATTTTCAATGGAAGAGCATTTAATTACATATAAACAATCTAAACAAATATTTTTTATGTCAACGCGACCTCTGGACTGACTTTAGGACATTTTCAATGCTAAGCAGTGTAACAGACATACATACTTAGAAATACCTTAGGTTCGTTCATTACCTCGCGGCATGTGCAGTGCGTGCCGATATATCGCATCACTTGCGTGCAGCAACTCAACGTACCTGCTGCAGCTGCAGTTTTAAAATAAATTTAACCGGGGGTTGCAGTACCCGCAATGCAGGATAATGGAAAGAGACCGTTAATCAGAGCACGCAACTTACCGCAACTCACGTTAGTGTGTAGTATGAACGAAACCTTTCGATGCCACACCTTCACCATCTTCAGGGAGACTAATAGTGTGTAGGGTATGGGGGCCATTTTTGCCATCGAACATGTCTAACACCCAAGTGACTTAATTCCTGCTTAAAGCAGTGGAGTGTGGGAGCTTGAGAGCCACCTTGTATTTTATTCCAGCTATCCACCACTCGCTGACTGAGGAAAGGTTTTCTGAAGTCGAGTCTTGATCTGGATTTGGCCAACTTTGTGAATGCCCGCGTGTGTGCGTAATAAACTGCTCTTGAAGAGGTCTCTGGGATTTATATTATCAATTGTTTCATAATTCGTAGGTTGATGATATCTGATCTTTCGGTCTTTCTTTTCCAGTGTTGTAAGATTAAGTCGGTGTAATCGCTGCTCGTACGATAAATGTGAAGGCTTGGTATGATTTTTGTTGCTCGGGTTGGACCCTTCTCAAGCATTTCGTTTTCTTTTTCCAGATAAGGGTTCCATGCTTGAATTGCATAATCGAGATGCGGACGAAGAAACCAGTGATTTGAGAATATAGGCCAAATTCTTTTGATCATCCCCAAGGCCCTATTTCCTTTCTTTGCGGCAGGTTGCACTGGGTTGAGACCTTCAATGATTTGGATGCCCAAATCTTTCTCCTCGACGGTTTTTCTTTTAATGTGGTGTTGCCCATTTGATAGAATGATGACCGAATGTGATATCCAAAGTGCAAAACTCCAACATTTATCTGCAGTGTACTTCATTTGCCAGGTTTCGCCCATTCATGAAGTGGTTCTATATCATCTTGATGCAGCTGCGGTTCTTCATAATTTTGTGCACTGGTGAGCTGTTTGGTGTATCTGCAAATTTGCTATTGTGGGCTGTGCCCTAACACACTGTAAAAATTTATTTTACTCCATGTTGAGTAAAATGTCACAACTCTTTAATGTGAGTAAAATCTTAGTCAAAGTTGAGTTAAACCTTACGCATTGTTGACTAAATCGTGTCTTGTTGGGTGTAAAATATACTCAGCTTTGGTTAGGTTTATCCAACTTTGACTAAGATTTTTTTTTTTTTTTTTAAGGGATTAGCAGCGATTGCTAATCCGAAACACATCCGAAAAAAATCATCAAAATTCATATTTTGGTTGTGTTGTTTTGTTAACTGGCATGGATATGCGCACATACCTGCAAGTGTGTTGGCTGAATCCGCGTATTTAAAGACATGGCAGTGCCTTTTATCTGATTCTGTAATTTCTATAGTGCGTATCAAAATTCACGACTTGAGATTCAAAAAGCCTTTACCGGTGAATATAACAGATTTAAGTGCGATATTGTTCACATGATCAATACAGTTTGACCCAAACACATATTATTGATCTTGTTTGCTTCTGGCTGTTTGTAAACTAAAGTCAGCGATTTTTTTTAGTGTAGATTTTAAGATGCCATGCTGTATGTCTATTACAGGAGAGGGGGTATGACAATTTCCTCAAATATTTCATTTTTCACTATTTGCGTGTTTGTCTACGCTCCAGCAAATTCTATGGAAATTGTACACATTATCCCTGATTTAAAGGTAAAATAAAAAAAGTGCATTTTCCACATTTTTTCGATTCTCTCGCAATATCGCTGGCCGTACATCCTTTAAGTTGGTGAATTTTTAATCAACATTTTTTGAGTGTTGTGCAGTATCCATATCGTTCATATAAGGAGGAAACAGAGGGTCAAAACAATGATCCACTGCACCAATGAATTGTTTCATTCTTTCAAAGGACATATGACTATTATGTTTGAGGAAAGAAAGAATGCATTAGATGGTTAAAGTGTAGAATTTAACATTAAATGAAATTTATGTGTGGTTTTTATGTGAGTATTTGTTGTGTCTGATTGGTTTGTGGTTCGGGGAGTTGTTCAGTTTTGGTTGTGTTGTGATTGTGTTGATTTGATTTTTGCTATCAGTCTTGGGTGGTCGTTAGTCGAAGGGCCTTGCCAGGTCTAGATATAATATGACATCAACTGGTGTGCCACTATTCTATAAGCTTTGTGATCAAGATTCAGTAGTCTATTGAGATTTTAGGCAAGGATTTTCCCGGGGATTTTCTTTCCCCAAAACCATGTTTTGACTCGCGTATTAGACTGAACTTGTCGGTGCTCTGGTAAAAGATCTCTAATGGACGGCTTTCTAATACTTTCCCTAAGACTGACGTCAAACTTATTGGGCGATAGTTTGATGCTTTGGATCTTGACCCTTTTTGTAGAGCGGACAATGTTGGCAGATCTCCAGTCGGTTGGAATATATCCTTCTTGCAGAGACATATTGTAAATACAGCGAGAGGCAATGCACAGTTCATCAGCACATGTTTTTGAGGATAGATGGCGGGATTTCGTCTGGTCCGCTGCTTTGGAGGGTCCATTTGTTAAAAGTATCTTGTCAGCATTTGCAGTGATTTCACATAGATTTGAGTTTCTTCATCCGGTCCTTGATATATGTCTTCAGGAAACTAGAACATTTGGTTTCTCTTCTGTGAACACAGACGAGAAGGAGTCGTTTAGTGCTTCGCAGTAGAGTATGGTGATCTTTTGGTGGTATTACAACTGCCTGTGTACGGTTTCCAAAGGGCCGCTTCTGTTGTTTGGACTTTTTTTTTGTTTCGCCGTACGTAGGCGTAGCAGCTTTTGGCGTCATCGTTATGTGTTCTGCTAAGTCTTTTCAAAATCTCTCTTAACCCATCTCACTTCTAGCTTGGCCTCTCC
This sequence comes from Ophioderma brevispina, assembly GCA_023653785.1. Lineage (NCBI taxonomy): Eukaryota > Metazoa > Echinodermata > Ophiuroidea > Amphilepidida > Ophiodermatidae > Ophioderma > Ophioderma brevispina. The sequence continues at coordinate 35,948 of JAMKCH010085486.1, forward strand.
TGACACTTTTTGTAGTGCTCTAGATTTCTTCAGTTTTATTTTTCTAATGACCTCTTCCAAGCTCTTTGTCTCAATATAGTTTTGTGCTTTCTTTGTGCGCCATAACGGTTTCTTTTTAGTAGATTGGTACTCTTCATTGGAGACACATGTTGAATACGGTCTGTAATTTTCCTTGGTGGAACACCAAGCTTCTTCAGTATTCTAGGTTTCCAATTCTTTGTCCAATGGAGCTGTCTCAGTTGGCTTTAATTGTGGTCATAGTGGCGGTTTCTGTAGTCTCTTTTGGTGGTAGTTACTTGTTCAACGGGTAGGTGGTAATTCTAAGTCCCATGCCAATAAACATGACTTCGTTCAATCATATTAGGGTTGAAGTGATAACTATAGTCAAGTATGACTACTTTGTAGGCTCATTAAAATGACTGGTTCAATAGGCTGTCCAAAACAACATCCAAAAGGATTCAGTTTAATTCCAGGATTTCGCGTGCTTTCGATTGCATGGTCTCCCAATTAATTTCACGGGATGGAAAGGCACCAATGCCAGTAGTCTTCTCATTCTTTGAGACTTCTTAGCACCTGGTTAGAGAATACATTTGAACAGCAGTGTTGTATTGAGTCTGTATACTATCACTAGCGATAAATCTGATATATCCCCCTTTCACATTGAAATATCCGCCCAAGGTTCTTCATACCAGCTAGGGACGGGTCTTACCGCAACTGGCTTTTATATTCTCTTTCAGATACATGAAGTATACCTTCATGAACTCTTGTTTTTTTATGTCCAAACCTTGCTATCTGATACCCGGGATTTGCAATTCAGAGTTTGATACCATCACTATGGAGCAACGTTTCAAACAACCCTACGATGTCTGGGCTTCTCCTAGTAAAATTAGAGCATTGCAGGTCATCTCTCTGTTGACAATACTTTGTGCATTACAGAATGCACATTTAAGTTTCTTTTCTTATGCCAATCTTATTGTCTTGGGTTTGATGGACAAACTTTAGAGTTTTACTCAGTTTTAGGTTACTCCAATCGTTTCATTTTCATTAAATACAGTCTCCCACCGGTTGGTTACTCTTCCAGCCGTTTGTTTGAACATGCTGCAGTCCTTAAGACCTCTCGTGGTGCCTTTCAATGAAAATTTTGTATCAGACAGCTGATAAATAGGAGAGTTAGAGTGCAATTGGTGCTTGTATTTTACACGTATTATTTACAGTTGGAAATTGTACTCATTCTTAGTGGACGGCTGTCCTGTTGAGGGGGTTGGTTGTCGGATCTCGACATTTTCCTCTCAATATTTTTAAGTTTCTTCACCATTTCCTTACGAAGTCTAAGTTCTTGTCGGGAGCTCAGCTTCTCTTTTTCTCTGTTCATATGTAAATTATGGCTTTAGATATACTCCTTTATATACCTCATTACATTCGTGTAGATCTTTGCATTCGAAGAGCTTGTTTTGCTTTTTTTTGTTTGTTTCATTTGCACTGTGTTTACAGGTTTGCGTTATCCGTGGGAATAATCTCTGCTTTGTCTGTATCGTTACGATTTACATGCCCGCTTGTTATGAAAGAGGTCTCTCACTGATTTTTGTTACCGGGCATGTGGTGTGACTAATTCAAAAACAAATTGTAATGAAGAACAAAAAATGACCCGACCTGTGACGAAGTTGATTGTTTCCGTAATTGGTGGATATTTTATATTATCATGCTGAAAATGAAGGAATTGGTGAAGAAATTAAGCAAGAGAATTAAAGCAGAGTTGATTACGATTTTTAAGCTGATCTCCCACTTTCTGGTACACCCCCGTTCAGTTCCATATTTTGTCTAACTCTTAATCACTTAATTATATATCAGATTATTCCATTTTAAATATTGTTAAACATTCGAAAAAGTATTCTCGAAGCTGGAAAAAAAATGAAGAAAATCTTCGGAGTTCAATGTGGAAATCACGTTGGAAGGATAGACTTCATGAAAACTAAGCAACAGAATAATTTACTGGGCAATATCACAGGGTCTTTAGAACAGTGCTATTTGTGCAAATATTGCTACGTAAAAAATATGATCCAAAAACCAAAATTACTTAATCGTGTTTCAAAATGTTTTAACAAAAGATGTAATTGACCATTGAAAGTTCCATCTGATCAAATTGATCTTGTGAATATTTTTATGCAGAGAGACTCTCTCCAAAATCGGTTTCTTCAAATTGTCTTAAACATGCTTATTGAGCCGAAAAGGTTTTCTCTGATCCATATCATTTGTACAATATTTTTGTGGCAAACAATTGTATTGAAAGGAAACGTATAGGCGTTTCTTGTTATTGTTTGAGAAGAATGTTTTGCGTAGTTCTTTTAAAATGCCAGTGCCACAATATAAACCATCTTTAGGAAAGAATATAATTGACCATATGAGTGAGGTATCTATTGTTAGCAAATGTGGCTTTTATGTAAACTCTCACTGGAATTAGGGGGAAATGTGGGAAGGTCTTTTCCAACCTGCTTCCCTTTTTACAGAAATATTGTAGTTAAAAACATGAGTATTACGATTAGGTCAGAACATCCGGTGAAAAGAAACATTGTCGATTGAGGGTCAGCAGGTTCATGGACATTTCATACGACCTGTTGAAAGAGGCATACCTGGAAATACTTTTCTCTAGGGATCTAAATTGTCCGTAAGATATTTAAATTGTTATAACAGGGTTTATTGCCAAAACCTTAAAAGATGGCCATGTTCCTCAGCAATAAAAAGCTGGAAGGTTACTTGTAACATTTCACAAACGTGTGACGCGAGCGATTTCTCGAACGGTGATGTTAAGATCGTTGATCATTCTATAGACGCATTATGAAGTGAACCACTGTACATTCAAAATTACTTTATATCAAATTTGCATAAGAAAAGTGTTTTTGGGCAATTTGATATGTTGCAGGGGCGACAGCTGTGAAGCGTGGGATGGGGGGGCCCAGCCCCAACCCTGCGCCGTTGATTATGAACTCTTCATGACCCTGCATTAATTCAAAACAACCCTAACCCATCAACCTAGATTTTTAAGACCGTGATCATACCTAGAATTATTAAAATTAACCACCTGTAAAAGCTTGTAAAAGTTCAAATTGTTTCAATCAGTTTTGTCGGAGCTCAGATTCTCTGTTTCTCTGTTCATATGTCAAATCTGGCTTGTAGATATTACTCCTTTATATACCTCTCAACTTGTGTAGATCTTTGCACTTGCAAGAGCTGTATGTTTGCTTTTTTGTTTTGCATTTGCACTTTTACAAGGTTTGCTTTATCGTGGGAATAATCTCTGCTTTGTGTCTAATCGTTACGATTTACATGCCGCTTGTTATGAAAGAGGTCTCTCACTGATTTTGTTACGCATTGACATATATCAAAAACAACTTGTACATGAAGAAACAAAAATGTACGGCCACCTGTGAACGAGTTGATGTTTTCGTAATTGGGATATTTTCTATTTCTATGGTGAAAATGAAGGAATTGGTGAAAATTAAAGCAGATGGTGATAGATTTTTTAAGCTGATCTATTTACCCTTTACACCCCCTTTAAGTTTTCCATCATTTTGTCTAAATATTAATTCAATTAATTATATATCAGATTATATTAAATATTGTAAACATTCAAAAGTATTCTCTAACTGGAAAAAAATGACAGACATTCTTCGAGTTCAATGGTGGAAATCAACGTTTAATGAAGACTTCATTGAAAACTAAAAAAGACATATATGTAACTGGGCATATCAAAGTGTCTTTAGAACATGCTATTTGTGCAATATTCTAAGTAAAAAACCTTTTCCAAACAAAGTACTTAAGCGTTTCAAATTGTTTTAAAAGATGTCATTGACCATTGAAAGTTCCATCTGATCAATTGATTTTGTGGAATATTTTATGCAAGAACTCTCCATATCCAAACTCGGTTTCAATTTGTCTACACATGCTATTGATCCGTAAAATTTTCTCTGATCTCATAATCATTTGTACAATTTTTGTGCAACAATTGTTTGAAGAAACGTTCGGCTTTCTATTGTTATTGTTTTGAGAAGATTTTGTTTTCTTTTAACATGTCCGTGCCACATCCACTCACTTTTAGGATAATATCATTGACCATATGAGTGAGGTATCTATTCGTTTACTCAAAATGTGGTTTAACTATGTAAACTCCACTGGGGATTGGGGGAAATGTGGGAAGGTCTTTCCTACCGAACTCCTGCTTCGCCTTTTTACCAGAATATGTAGTCAAAAACATGATATTACGATTAGGTCAGAAAATACGGTGGAAAGAACATGTCGAGGTTTGAGGGTCCAGTATTCCATGGACTTTTCATACACCCTGTTGAAAGAGCTACCTGAAATAATTTTTCTCTAGGGATCTAAATTGTCCTTAAGATATTTAATTGTTATAACAGGTTTTATGCAAAACCTTAAAAGATGGCCATTTTCCTCAGCATTAAAACTGGAAGCGTTTACTCGTAACATTCAAAAACGGCGATCGATCGAACTGTGATTTTAAGATCGTTGATCATATTTATAGAAGCATTATGAAGGACCACTTGTAATTTCCATTATGTCTATCAAATTTGCATAAGAAAAATGTGTTTTTGAATTTGAATTTTGCACAAGGGGTTTCCGCGTGAAGCGTGGAGGGGGCCCACCCAACCCTGCGCCGC